>CANXYC010758686.1:0-10104 GCA_948193065.1 Aleurites moluccanus | reverse complement strand
CATCACAATACACAGTAAATTTCTCCCCCTCTGATGGCAATGCTAACACTGGAGCACTAGTGAGACAGGACTTTAAAGTTTGAAAACTGTGCTCACACTCATCAGTCCACAAATAACGCTTCTATTTTCGCACCAACTTAGTCAATGGAGCTACAATCCTAGAGAAATCTTTCACAAACCTGCTGTAATGCCCTGCCATACCTAGAAAACTGCAAACTTCAGAAACACTAGTAGGCTGAGGTGTCATAACCCAACCTGGGAACCTCGATGATCCTAGGGTACGAGTGTTGCCTAAACTACCAGTACCATGAAGAACCCAATTATCTATATGATATGGCAAACATTACATATAATCATCTCAAATATATCTTATAATTCTACTGAAATTTTGACAGCATCTCCTCTAAAATATGACTATGTCCAACTGTAAAACAAGTAATAAACACTTCCAATATATCTTTATCATCAATACTTTTATCAACTCAACACATATCTATATACATCCATAATATAATTTTTACGTAAAACTATAAGAAAAAAACTATAAGAAACATAATCACACACATATATGTCCCTATTTAAGTTATAGTACCATAGAATCTCTAATACTGTACAAATATTTACATATACTTTTAAGACTGGAATATTACATGTTACAAGTAGTAAAATTCCAAGGTGAGGATAGAAGGTGCTAATGGAATTTGAGCCTTACTGCAGTCCTGAAAAACATAAACCACTATGGGGGGTGAGTATAAAAATACTCAGTGAATCTATATATATATAAATGCAGTAGATGCTCATAGTACCATGATTGCTTTCAAATGACCTGTAGAATTAATATAAGATAACAAATAGAGGGTGAAACAAGTATCCATATGAATAACCAGTGTACGAGTCAACACATATATGATATAACAGGATTGGGTTCAGTGAAAAGTGCAATTGCACTGTCTGTAATAGCACAATCGTGCATAATCCAGTAATCGAGTACTATAATAGCACAAATCATGCATAATCCACTATACGTAAGAGTGATCAGCCCTTATGGCTAGAGAATATGACACCCCTCCCTAGCAAGGGTCCCATGAATACCAGTGTGCACACAGTCGATGGAATTACCTGCTACACCATCGAGGTAGCCCTGTTATAATACCATATGGGTGTGTCTCCATATAACAGTATAAATAGCATAAATATAACTCTTATAGATGTGGAACAATCATATATATATCAATAATGAATAATAGAACAAATTTGGGTCAAGTCAAAAAAATGGCCGGCTGGGCCCAATTCCGTTGTCGCAACTGATACTCGCCGTTACGGGTCCATTTTGGGATTTTTGAGTAGTTTCTGGTTAAGTATGCTATTAATGGATTTAGGTAGACCATGAGATACCATTTTAAAGTTTAGGGTAAAACTAGAAGAATGGGTCAAGTGGGGGCTCAATTGGCTTTTTAGGTTTCATTTTATAACCAATCAAAGTTTAGGTCATTTTAGGTCATTTCGGTAGGCTTATTTACGGGTCAAAATGCACTATTGGTGTTTTTGGATATCAAGCTCTATTTTATCAGTCCAAATAACATTTCATAAGATATATGATGCAAATCATGCATGATTATACATATAGACTCACCTTTAATGCAATTAAACCACTTTATCCAACAACACTGCTCGAAAGCCCTAATCAGCCTGCCGCTCGACACTCCTAGCTGGAGTACTCGACGGTTCACCTATTTCCACATATAACACTTCGGTAAGACTTGAAAACATTAAAAAACATATTATTCATATCAACAGACATTAAGCATACTCAATATGCACTATAAACCTCACATTGTACAATTTACACTTTTTCTAATCCTTTATGCATCAAACACATTCTATCACCACATTTGACTTACATTTCACATATTCATCACTTTTATGCCATATTAAGAACTCGTATACACTTAGTTCAACATTTTATATCAAACATACACCAAATTTCAAGTTTACCTTCCAAGTACTTATATCAAACACCATTTCCATATCTAAACTTATACCTTTGCATTATAAACACCATTAAACCATATTCAAACCTTTCCTTCCTAAATGCTTCAACCTAACATGTTAAACCTATAAACTCAATATGGTTTAACCTAGTTAAAATTCACTCCATTCATTCATTTTTCAACATCAATTATTCAAACAATATACATATACACCAAATACATAACATTCAACCATTTAAACCTATTAAACATCAAAGCATCACATCTTCCTTAAGCACCTCAAGTTTCGGCCAACATGAAAAACCAACCAAATGGATTTGTTTCCATCAAATAGCTACTATTTCATTGCAAACACATCAAATACAACACATTTGAACAAAAATTCCATCAAAATAATATCTTTGAATCATACCTTTTCCTATTAGGCTTTCCTTTCCAACTTTTGAATTGCTTCCAACCTAAATACATTTTTGATACTAATTAACATCAAAGAACATCTTAAGAACATAATTAAACCAAAAGAATGGTAAAATCACTTACTTTTCCAATAGTTCTTTGAAATCTTCAAAACTTTGATTTATCAACTTTTCTTGGTTTTTCTTTGAATCTAAGGATATTTTTTGTGTTTAGAATGATGAAATTAACTAGTTTGGATCAAAAATTGAAAGAAAGCAACTTGGTTTGGTGTTCATTCAAGGTGGCCGAAACTTCAAATGGAGGAAAGAGAAAGTTTGAATGGTGAAATAGCTAAGGAAGATGAAGAGGTTGGAAAAATCCAACTAAATATCAATGGCATAATCTTATACATTGAGCTTATGGTAAAAATTATGAAACCTAGCTTACTAACTATTCAATTATTGATCTTTTCATCCAATGGTTTGATTTAGGTTAGCCTAAAATAATACCATAGGCTTGCATACACCAAATAAGTCCATCTTCCAAAGGAAAAGACTAAACTACCCCTAGTTCGAATTGGATCCCTATCCGAGCAGCTTTTCCCGAAATTAATTTCTGCTGGCTTTAATCTTCCAACAATAATTCATTTGATCATTATACCTCTATTTTCATGTCTTAATATTCTCTTTTATCATCAAATATGATGTTAATTTCCATAAAAAGCTCAAGGGGTGTGAAATGACCATTTTGCCCCTAATTCACTAAAAACTCAATTTTACACAATTGCTTCCTAACAGCCTCTAAACCCCCTCTATTCATACAAATTCATCATATAACATGCATACATGTAAAATTCAAGCATAAAAACATAGTAATTCACAACATTTAAGTCAAGTTAAAATTTCCCCCAAGTAACCCTTTGTGGTTCAGGTTCTAGGTTTAACTAAGGTGTTACATAAGGCCAGTTTGCCACTGCTTCAATCTTCTGAGGATCTATCTTAATACCATCCTTACAAATTACATACCCCAAAAACACACTTCAGTTAGCCTGAATTGGCATTTAGATGGCTTAGCATACAACTGATGCTCCTAAAATGTCTGCAATACAATCCTCAGATGCTCCACATGCTCCTCCTCACTCCTAGAGTAGATAAGAATATCATCAATGAATACAATGACAAACTTATCCAAAAATGACCTAAACACCCTGTTCATCAGATCCATAAATGCAGCCGGTGCATTGGTTAACCTGAATGGCAACACCAAGAACTCATAATGCCCATATCGGGTCCTGAAAGCAGTTTTAGGTATATCACCCTCCCTAATCTTCAACTGATGATACCCAGACCTTAGATCAATCTTCAAAAAAGGACTAACACCCTGCAACTGATCAAACAAGTCATCTATCCATGGCAATGGATACTTGTTCTTTACTATCACCTTATTCAACTGTCTATAGTCTACACACATCCTCAAAGAGCCATCCTTCTTCTTTACAAACAATACCAGTGCACCCCAATGAGAACTACTAGGTTTAATGAACCCTCTATCCAATAACTCTTGCAACTGCACATTTAGTTCCTTCAATTCAGCTGGTGCCATTCTATATGGAGGAATGGATATAGGATCAGTGTCTGCATGTAACTCAATCTCCCTATCTGGGAGCAATCCTGGCAACTCCTCAGGAAACACATCAGGAAACTCCTGAACTACCAGTATCTAATCAAGATCTACACAAGACTTCTACACATCTCTCACATGAGCCAAATAGGCTAAACAGCCTTTCCCAATCATCCTTCTAGCCTGGATAGCAAAAATCATATTAACTCTAAACTCTCGTACATCACCCTAAAACTCAAACTCTGGCTACCCCTCAGGTTGAAACCTGACCTTCTTCTGATAACAATCGATAATTGTTCGATGCCTCGTAAGCCAATCCATACCCAAAATTACATTTAACTCTAACACTAGCAATGCAATCAAATCAGCATGCAATATGTTATCATCAATTTCAATCACACAGTCAGGATAGTAAAATTCCACATCAACACTCTCCTCCATCGGGGTAGCAATCACTAAAGGCACATCTAACAATTTCCTTTCCTTATTCAATTTAGGTGCAAAGTGTGGTGACACAAAGGAATGAGTAGCACCAGAATCAAATAAGGCATCTGCAATCTCATTCTGAATCAAAATAGTACCTGTGACTATGTTATCTGATCTCTGTGCCTCCTGGTTATTGACTGCAAATACTCTGCCCTGACTCCTGCCCGCTGAGGCCAGACTACCACTGGGAGCCTATCATCCTCTACTTCTGCCTCTACCTGAAGCCTCTCTGCCTACATTCTGACTCATTTGTACCATCGGCTGAGATACCGTAGCAGATGGCTATTGCTCACCCCTTAAAGGACATCTGTTAGTATAGTGACTATGCTGACCACAACTCAAGTAAGCACCAGTCTGATGCCAACACTCCCCTCCATGTCTCCGTCCATAAAACCCACAACTAGGTACACTGGCTATCTGTGCAGCTAATCTCGAAGAACCCTGAGAATAGGCAGGTGCTGACTGTACCACTGGTGGTCTCCTACTCTGAACTCTTCTGCTCTGCCTATTAGATGTAGGTCGCTGATCAAATTGGGGTACTAGCTCTGCTTGCCTAGGCTGGGAGCTGCTCTTCCCCTTCCTAATTTGAGCTCCTGGACCTCCTTTCCTCTTCTGGTCCCTCTTTGCCCTCTCTGTCTTATACTTCTTTTCCATCTATGTAGCCTTATCAATAATTGTCATTAGAAAATTAAATTCTGTAGCCAACAGAGCATTATAAAGTGCAGCACGTAACCCTCTCCTAAACATGCTGATCAGATTTGCCTTAGTAGGAATAATATGAGTAGCATACCTACTCAGCCTGATAAACTCCTCAGCATACTCCTCTACTGATCTATTACCCTGCTCCAACTACTCAAACTAAATCAGATTACGGGTCTTCACCCCCTCAATAATGAACTCATCTATCATACCCTGCCGAAACTCAGCCCATGAGGGTGGATGCTCACCATATAGCCTGGGCTCCATCCTCCTCGAAAACCAAGTCCAAGCCTTCCCTTTCAATAACAATCCAACCAACTCAACAGCTCTAAGCTCAGAACAAGGTAGTCTCCTAACTACCTTCTCAACCTCCTCCAGAAAATCCACCGGGTCACTACCTCTGTCACCCCTGAACATTGGCAGGTTTAGCTTCGAAAGCTAAATATGGATACACCACCCTCCTCAATAACTTTATGGCTTCCCTATACAGCAGGCTCCCCAGGAACCCCTACTAGATGCACAAGAGCCGGTGTAACTGGTACTGCCTCTGGTGCCATAGGTGGGGGCACTGCTACTGGAACTGGTGGTGGCGGTACATTCTGACGTTCCCACTTTAAATCGTCTAAATCCTTGCGTAACTCCATCAATCCCCTCATCATCTCAACTCTCCAGGAATCATCGCCCCTCTTTGTATCCTTTGTAGTCCGTCGGGATCTGGACGAACCCTCTGAAACTGAGAACTCCCTGACCAATGACTCATTAGAGGCTACCTTTGCCTCCCTGGTATCTTTGTCCTTGTGGTCAGATATCTCTATAATCTGTCAAGAAAATAGAAAACACACTCAGTATATCACAGAAACATAGAATACTAACATATAACAGACGATAATAGCAAAAGACGACAAAGAAAATTATATGCTCCATGGTTTACTTAATTCTACACCATTTTGTACTTGATCACTATTTCTCTGTAATTTAGGTACTATTCATTTATAACCCTAAGCTCTAATGTCTGTAACCTAGAGCTCTGACACCACCTCTGTCATAACCCATTTTCGGATCGTGACGGTCCTAGGATGTGGGAGATGCCAATGGCGACCGGCACCCGTAGAACCTAGTATCACATGCACAATCTATAACCATCAATTAATTATCCATTTTACTTAATTACCATTTATTCTGTTATTCTATAATTATTTATGTAATCTAGTATAGTTGGCTATAACAATCATTATAACATGTCATATGATCATCATATACCATAAAATATCATCACATGCATTTACATATTCATATCCTAACTAACTTATACATTCTCCATGGAGTAGCTAGAACATGAACACCAAAATACAGGATATGTAATATTTACATGAAATGTCAATAAGCAGAAATTCTCGGATGTCTGAAGATGGGATTCTGCAATCTACTCCTCTCCTGAAATGGTTAAACAAAGAAATGGTGAGTATATAAGATACTCAGTGAATCTATATGCATCGTCAATAAAATAATGGGTAACAAATGGAATAATGGTGTCAATAGTTCAATGTAAATAAGTTACATAATCAAATACAGATAGTGACAGAATAGCCAATAAGTATATCATAGGCTCGGTATAACATGGAAAGACAAATAAAGGGATGGACTATATGAAATCATACAATTTCCAGTAGTATTAGTATGGGACTATATGCGAACATACAGTCTCCAGTAATATCAATATCAGTAAGCATAAGACTGATCAGGTCTTATGGCTAGGACCATAACCCTTCCCAGCTAGGGCATCAATAATACAATGTACACATCACCGACAGTATATTCCCACTACCCTGTCGGAGCGGTAGCTCTGTCAAGCCATATTAGGATCAATATAAGAAAGAAACATATCAATGGACACCATTATGCAATAATGGTATCCTCCATATCAATAAGCTCAATATCATTCAAATCAATTAGCAATAGAATCAATGGTGTTGCAATATATATGCTATACAATCAATGATGAGCGGTTTGGTAAACAACAAAGGTATGGAACAAAGGTTGGCTCGGCAAAGAAAATAGGTGGGCCAATTGGCATGCCAATATCACTGGTGACGATGGCATTCAGATGGTAGGCCTATGGAAAACAAAGCAATAGGCCAAAGGTAAAAACAATTAAGCATTTCATCAAACATATGATGGGCATAAAAGGGCAAGCCATTAGGTTAGGGTTTGGTGCAAATTTGGCATGCCCAATTCAACCAACAATAAGTTCACCTTGTCAACAATAGAATAGGCATCAATTATACAATATTAAACAACATTAAAGGCATCAAATTGGCTAAGGAATTCAAAGAAAAAATCAAAGAAAGTCAAGGCAATGAATAGTGATCATAGGTTCAGCCAAAATGGAGTTTTTCCATATGGTTTCCAAATCAATTTTCAATACTTAGGACATGTCAAATGATGCATATAGAACTCACCTAATGCTTCCAATTGCCTTGGAAAATTGATTTCCACCAAAACTCTTCAAAGAAGACAAAATGCACAATTTATGCAATTCTTATTTTCTACACCAAAACAACCATCAATTAGTTACCTAACAACCTCCAATTAACATATTCTAAGATCAATTAACACAACCTAACACTAATTAACATATCTAAGACATACAACTTCAATTAGGTTAGGCAAATTAGGAATTTCTATCCAAATGCATCAATTGATGCAATCTAATCTAAAACTCATTCAATTCAATGTCTAAATCATCTAAATGAACCATAAAAACAAACAAATCAATTGGTTACCTCAATTGGGTGAAGGAGCTGAAATCTTCAAGCAATTCTTCCTTGGTTTCCTTTGTGATTCCAAGCAAATTAATGATGGATATTGGAACAATAATGCTTAAACTCAAGTTTTCTATGATTTTCTCTAAGAAAATTTGGTGTAAAATTGAAGAACAAGGAAGGAAGTGGTTCGACCAAGCTTAAGCAAGAAGAAGAAGATGGAGAAAAATGGCAAAGGCATGCTTTTATATAAAATCATAAATGGTAAATTATATTTTGATCCTTAAACTTCCAAGTAATTATACTTTGACCCCAACTTCTTCTGTAATTTATTCTGACAATTCTGTCGGGATTTAGATTTCAAAGTGGGAAATCAAAAAGCTTATTTTAATTTATACTTATTTATAAAAATAGTTTTAGAGTCATTCTAAAATCCAGACATACTTATTTCTACTATTCACCTCGAAGTTTCATTTATTTATGATTTTGCCATTAGTTACTTTTTCAGTGTTCCTAAATGTTTTTCACCCCTTTCTTTTTACCAAAATTATACATGCATTTATGTGATCTTTTACCCAAGGTCAAAATCAGAAATTCATCTGTTGACCGGACAGCTAATTTATCGGCAGTGTTCTCGACACCGACGATTTCCGAAAAAGTATTTTGTTCGCTTTCTAACTGTGTCTCTAAAATTATTTCCCATCATTTCAATGCCTTTAAACCATATACTGAGAATTAAATCATGCATATAAGTTATGACTTTCTAAGGTATTACAAATAGTCATTAGTTTAAAAGAGACATTTAGATGTATTAAATGTGCATTTAATGCAAAATCACATCTTTCCAACGGCTATATTTTTGTTAAGTTAGTAGCAGACGCTACTTATCTTATAACGAGCATGACACAATCTTGAAAATGAAGCTTCACGGCTGCGACTTTCAATGTAGTAATGGTGAATAATCTTAGTAGCGGGCACTACTTCATAAGTAGCGGGCGTGAAGGATCATCCAAATTTCTAGAGTGCTTTTGTATCTCCGAGCCCAATCAGTAACAGGTGCTATGGCTTGTCTCCTTGAACTTTTTTAAAAACGGATTCAAAATTTGCTGCTATGAATGCTTGTGTAAAGGTTGAGAATTGAATGGTAGTAGCCGCTACTAGCTTACTAGTGGGGGGCTATGCTCTGAGACTTAGCTATTGGATCTTTTCTAGATAGAATGTAGTGGCTGTGAATAAAGATGTAGCAGGCGTTGGCTCTACTTATTTAGTAGCAGGTGCGACATGTTTATGTAACGGGCGCTACTGATGAAAAAGCTGCAGAATTAAAAAGATTTTTGCAAATAAATAAGCAAACAACATTCAATAACAAATTAGTTATTTGTTCCCATCAAAATGAGCATGTTAGTTATTCAAAGTTTAACATCATCATTCATTTTGTCTATTGTTATATATTTATAGTAGTTCATAATTAATTGGTCATATAATTTTGCTAGTTTTGAACTAAACAACAATCTCCCGGTTTTTTTTTTATTTTTATTAATTCCCTTTAGTGTTACTTTTAAATTTTAAATAAATTTCCTTTTATTAATGAAATAAATATCAGATAAATAATTTTCACATTAAAATATTAAATAGATTGACTAAATTTTTGCTATCCTTAATGTTTTATTTTTTTTTTTAATCAACAACCTATATATTGTTAATTTTTTATTTTTTTTGAAATGTTATAATAAATAGTTTTATATACCATTTTCGTATCCTTAGATTAAGAATAATTTATATATGTGTGTGTGTGTATGTGTGTGTGTGTGTGTCATATCCCAATTTCAGGAAATGTGACGGTTCTAGGGTATGGGGAAGGCATAAAGCCACCTAAACCCATGGAACCCTATGCTGTATTTCTACAGAAAATTTGCCATAATAACTTCCCTACTTCTACAATCTATCCTAGGATTCAAGTCCCTCTCTTCATATTCAACAATAACACAACTTGCACAAATCAACACTTTTATTCCCTTATTCATCTCATACTACAGCATGCATATCACATTTAATACATTTTCCCCAATTCAATATTTTTACATCTCATTTACACAATTTTATTTTTTTTATATTATCTTACTAAATCCTTCATTACAAAATCATAGAAC
>CANXYC010758681.1:0-21632 GCA_948193065.1 Aleurites moluccanus | reverse complement strand
AGCTTCTTGATTTATTCCTCCAATAAGCCTCCATTGTAATCATTATATTTATGTATATTTATTATATGGTATTATGGTATTATATGTATTGGGAGTATACTCTAGAGCTCAGTAGTTAGTTATTAAAGAGGATACTATTTTGATGTATAAATTGTTACCTTTTGGGTTACCCTTGTTCCTTAGTGATGTGAGATACATCTTTTGATCAGTAAGGAACAAGAGGAAATTATGAAATGATAAAAATAAAGATATGAATTATGCTTATATGGATCATAGAAATGAATATTGAATGATATCTATATTTGATATGAATGTGTATGAGATCCAGGATATGAGAGTTTTACGGGTTTACGGTGACCTTAAGCTTACTCTTGCCCTAGGACTGTCGCACCACTAGAGTCGGGGTGTGACATTCCCCTTGGTTTGATATATGATGCCCCCATTTACCTTCAAACCATCATCAATCCCTTCAGGTCCAAAGATTCAAATTAGGAGAAAAGTAAGTAGAAATAGACCCCACCTCATTAACCAACCAAAGCCAAAATTAGCATAGTTTATGGTGGAATTGAAGCCCAGTTAATCTGACCTGTCTGAGATTGAATTCAAATCAGAGTCTAAGTCCAAGTATGAGTCTAAGTTGAGTCATCAGTCAAGTCAAAGTCTAAATCTGAGTCATAGTTAGAGTCTTTTGAGTCGCATTTCTTCTCATTTCCTTTTTCGAGCCTGTAATCGACCTTTTTGATCTTTCCTATACTTTTGATATAACCATGGATGATGGTACTCTTTTTCATAATAAAAGTTTGAATTTTTCTTATATCTTCATTTTCATTTTTAATTGTGTTATCCAATTTGAGTATATGTGAAAAAATGATGAAAAAAAAATGTAAAAAGAAAAAGAAAGTAAAAAAGTAAAAAAGTAAAAAAAAAAAAAGAAAAGAAAAGAAAAAAAAGAAAAAAAAAAAGAAAAAACCCGAATCAATTAACTTTGGCACAGATAATGAACTGAAAATTGCATACATGGCATCATCATTTTGCAAGGCTTCTTTATTCAAAATAGTTCAGAAATTCTTAGATGGCTTTGCCTAAGGACCGGAGCATATGACAAGTATCGATTCCGACTTTGAGAATGTGAAGCCTGTAAAACAAAATTTACGGAGGATGAAGGCAAAGTGGTCTCTCAAGATCAAAGAGGAAGTTGGCAGGTTATTGAAGAACGGTTTCATTGAACCTATCACTTACCTTTCATGGCTAGCTAACATATTGCATGTGCCCAAGAAGGATGGGAAAGTAAGAATGTGTGTGGATTACAGAGATCTGAACAAAGCCTGTCCAAAAGATGATTTTTCTTTATCTCATGTAGACTTATTGGTTGACCGCATGGCTGGGTCTGAGGTAGTCTCATTGACTGATTTATATGCGAGTATAATCAAATACAAGTTTATCCACCTGATAAGAAAAAGACAGCCTTTGTGACAGAATGGGGCACCTACTGCTACAAGGTCATGCCTTTTGGTTCAAAAAATGTCGGGACAACATACCAGAGAATGGCTACAACTATCTTTCATGACATGATTCATAAAGATATGGAAGTATACATTGATGACATGGTTATCAGGTCCATAACAATGACATGGTTATCAGGTCCATAACAGCAAAATGGTACGTTGAATGCCAGAACTTGTGACATTTGATCTAAAGTATCAAGAAAGGCATTTCAACAACAAAGTAATTGTAAGGGTTGGAAGAAAATAACTTGGTATCTAAAGGAAATTAAAGCTCCTATTCAAGAACCAATAGAAAAATTTAAGCCTAATTGGGTTGGCTTGTATGTGTCAAAGAAGATCTTGTTTGGCAGAGGTATTATACTCATGGATTAGATGGAAATAAATTTTCAAACCATTGTAATCAGATCATGCATTATATAAACAGAACTACGAGGACTTGATTTTCCAAAAAGAAAAATTTGATGTGAAAAAAAAATGCAAATGGAGATACGTAGGCAGCCCACCTTAGGTACGGTCCAAATCATAATAAAATTATCATTTTTTATGCCCAGATTAATTAATTTGTGCTCCCTAAGTTGAAAACCTGAATAAGGCGGCTTAGATAAAAATTAGAGCAGCTCGGCGAGTTGGAAATCCAAAAGGGCAGCTCGAAAAAAAATTAGAGCAAAAAAATAAGAAAAAAAATCATTTTCTAAGTCAATCATCGTAGCAAAAGTTGCTAACAAGTCCTCGTCAGAGTCATCAAAGTCATTTCAGTATCTTGGTGTCAAACGATTGTCATGTTAATCTGCCATGTTTCTTAGCTAATTGGCTAAGTTTTCTTTGTCCCACATCAGGGGTATGTCCTTTTGTATCAATTGTCATATCTCTTAGTCAAAGCATTTAAATGGCTAAACTACTTTAATCCCTCGTCAGGGGCATATTTTCTAAGTCAACATCTAGTCATTGTGGCTAAGTAGATTAAATCCATCATCCGAGGATAAGTAATCCAAAGTCATCATTCCTCGAGTTGATTGTCCAAATCATCAAATCAAAGAGTCTTTTTCTTTCATGATGAATGACTTTTGTTTCAAGTCATTTGACTTGTGTGTAAGTTCCAAAGAATCTAACTCATAAAGTGTCAATCAAGTCATTGACCTATGTGTCAATTCTACTGGTCCATACCGACAAAGTGTCAGCCCTAAGAATCTTTTCAATCTCAAACAGTAGGAATAACTCTGCTTGTATTTCCTATAAGACAAACTCATAAAACCTCCCATTTCCCAAAAGCAAGTCTAAGCTCAAGGTGCAAAGCAGAAAGGATTCAATAGTTTAAGTAAAAAGGGTTCATATTCCTCTAATCTTCATAAGTGAAACCAAAGTCAAAATTCTCAAGTGATCCTTGGATCGTCTGAATAGCCAAGCCCTCATTTCCAAATTTAAAATTTGCTGCCCTTTTGAATTTAGGTCAGGTATAGAATCAAAAATGGATCACGAATCAAAGTTCATGAGCCTAAGCAGCCAAGTTATCTTTTTGAAGGTCTGAACCCATCTGAAAAAAGCCTCTAGCCTGAGACAGAGCCAACCACAAATTCATTTTCCATAAACCTCAATGAACAAAGTCATCTTTGGCAAGAACCAAGCAGACAAACTCTCAAAGCCAATCCTTCGGTCCAAATTAAAACCAATCCACATATCCTTCTGTTAGGTGTCCAAAATCGAACCGACATGACCAACTCACATAGTTGACCTTTAGGAGTCCAAAATCATTCCAACAAGGCATACCTGACCTCAGCCTTCCAAGTTAATCTTTGAACCAATACTGAGCATGGCATCATCCTCAATCCAACATACTCGGTCAAAACTGAATATAGCTTCAAAACCTCACCTCTCCATAGTCACTACCTAACAAATTGCCAACTCCCTCTCAAACATTAATGACCACCAAAGTAATCTAAGCCTTCATTCCTCAAAAGCAAGCCATCTCTTCGAATCACAGTCCCCAAAAATGGGTCATCTCCACGTGAACACAAGTGCAACACTTAGTCCAAACCTTATTCAAATCTAAGATATCAGATTTGCCAAAATCTCACCGTTTGATCAAACCTGATGCAACCTTTGATCCAAGATCAACGCCTTAATCTCACCCTCAAAAACCAACAAAATGACCAAGTCACCCCTTTCCACAAGTCACCTTCCTTCAAAAAGTGGGGCATCCTGTTAAAATTTCAATCGTCAATCTGACATTTCTCATAAATTGTCACCTTACAATGCATATCAGCCTTTCACTGGTAAAAGGTATTAGAATTGTCAAAACATGCATTAGAAATAGGATACACATGCAAATTCAGAGTCTCAATTAGTATCAATCAAAGCTCATTGAACCCTCCAAGGGTAATTGCATTTTTCCAAACTAGAACCGAATTAGATTTGCTCTTTTGAAAAAAAATCGATTGCATAAAGAGCTTAGGTTTTCACTTCTATCCTAGCATAGAGTTAGGGCATTGTATCTCATTAAATTCTTTCAGATTTAGGGCATCCTAAATTGTATTATTTCCTCAGACTTTGGAAAATCTCTTAAGCCATGTATCATTTTTTTTCAACTCAAAGGTTCAGAAGTCATATTTCATTTGAGTCTCACTCATTTAATTTTGAACTTGAAAAAAAAAACAAAAAACAATTTAAGCCTAAGTTGCCCTTGGCAAACCAAAAATCATTTTAAGCCCAAGTAGCCCTTAGCAAACCAAAAATCATTTTAAACCCAAGTAGCCCTTGGCAAACCAAAAATCATTTTAAGCCCAAGTAGCCCTTAGTAAGCCAAACATCATTTTAAACCCAAGCAACCCTTGGCGAGCCAAAAATCATTCTAAGCCCAATTAGCCCTTGGCGAAATCAAAATCTATTTTCCACCCGATTTTATTCTGAAAAATGTCTGAAATTAAAACCCATTTTTCACCCGATTTCATTTTGAACTAAAAATCCATTTTCTATCCAATTTCATTCTGAAAGATGTCTAAAATCAAAAATCCATTTTCCATTTGACTTCACCCTAAAAGATTCTTGAAGCTAAAACTCTTGAGCATTCATCCTATGTGCTTAATATAACACCAATATCATCTTTAGCACATCATCCTTATCAGCCTAGCATAGAGTTAGCATCTCTCATTCTGAGACCTATAGTAGAGTTAGGGTTCTCATTTCTAAAGTTAAGTATCTTTAGGATTTATACCAGAGCAGAGTTAGGCCTTTTCTTTTCTAAAGTCAGTCATCCTGGGGCATCCTTAGGATTTATCTCATCAAACTTTTCTAAGGGTAGCCTTAGAAGCTTTTCAGACTATCTTAAGGATAGCTTTAGGAGATTTTCAGACCATCCTAAAGGTAGCTTTAGGATCTTATCAAACTTTTCTAAAGGTATCCGTAGAAGCTTTTCAGACCATCCTAAGGGTAACTTTAGGATCTTTCCAGATCATCCTAAGGGTAGCTTTAGGAGCTTTTCAGACTATCCTAAAGGTAGTTTTAGGATCTCATTAAACTTTTCTAAGGGTAGCCTTAGAAGCTTTTCAGACCATCCTAAAAGTAGTTTTAGGAGCTTTTCAGACCATCCTAAAAGTAGTTTTAGGAGCTTTTCAGACCATCCTAAAAGTAGTTTTAGGAGCTTTTCAGACCATCCTAAAGGTAGCTTTAGGAACTTTTCAGACCATCCTAAGGGTAGCTTTAGGAACTTTTCAGACCATCCTAAGGGTAGCTTTAGGATCTTTTCAGACCATCCTAAGGGTAGCTTTGGGAACTTTTCAGACCATCCTAAGGGTAGCTTTAGGAACTTTTCATACCATCCTAAGGGTAGCTTTAGGAACTTTTCATAACATCCTAAGGGTAGCTTTAGGATCTCATCAAACTTTTCTAAGGGTAGCCTTAGAAGCTTTTCAGACCATCCTAAGGGTAGCTTTGGAGATTTTCAGACCATCCTAAAGATAGCTTTAGGATCTCATCAGTCTTTTCTAAGGGTAGCCTTAGAAGTTTTTTTCATACCATCCTAAAGGTAGCTTTAGGATCTTTTCCCGATCTTTTAGGGGCAGCCTTAAGAGCACCTCTTCTTACCCTTCCTAGGATAGTTTTAGGATATCTTTACCTTATCATGGTCGCCTGTGTCCACTATCATCATCATTACTTTTCTAGAAAAGCAACCATGCAGAGGGGCAGTTGTGAACACTGATTTTTTATACCCCTCGGACTCATGCCAAGTCGAATGGCACAAAGTGGAACCAAACCCGCACACGGACAGACTCAAAACAGCCTCAGAACAAAGTCAGACCAGAATTGCCACCCTCTAGGCATGGCATTGCCGCCAGAGGGGGTGGCAGTGCCACCACACCCTCAGGGCAGTAACTGCCATGCCCAAGGGCGGCAGCATGGCTCTTTGCCACTGTTGCCGCCCTCCTTTAGTTCCTCTGCCACCAAGACCCCCCGGCAGCACCAACTCCTCTTGTAGGCGGCAGCTCTGTTCCAAACCTATTTTTTTCAAATCCCACATTGAAAAATGATGGGATTTGAGCCTCTAAGCTTTTACTATAAATATAGAAACTCATTAACCTTGTTCTAGGCCCCGGAGTCTCTGAAGTTGATTATTCCTTCTTAAATTTCATATCTTCTCCCTCCAATACCTATTTTTCTTACTTTCTTTAGCTCTCCTGGAGTTTAAAGAAATGTTATTTAGGGCGTGTGGAGCCCATCTTTTTTAGTTCTCCTTAAGCTAAAGAAGGACACAATCCGAGGCGTGTGGAGCCTCAAAATTATTTTCTAAGTAAAGTCACTCTGTCGGTTTGCTTTCTTAAAAACTAAGAAGACATTTCGACCTATTTCCTCTGCTTCATCCGATCCAAGGTTGAACTCCGATCCAGAAGGGCAATCCGACTGCCGCTTACCCAAAGAGCAAAGGAGAAGATAAAAGACAATCCGACCATCTTCCTAATTCCTCTACTTCATCCGATACAAGGTGAAACTCCAATCCGGAAGAGCACTTCATCCGGCAACACTCCTAAGAGCTAGGGCGAGGGTATAAACTCTAAACTCACTTTCTTTAGTTTGATAAAGAATCAAAATAAAGAATAAAAAAATGATAAATTGGGCATAAAATCAACCCTCTTTCACGAGAAGGAAGAACTGCATGAGTTTTGATTCCCATTCAACGGGATATGCAGGTAAGCTGTATAAAAGCCTCAAATCCAAAAAAGACAAAAAACCATCTCTTTTCCTTTGATTATTTGCTTTATTTTATTTGTTGAATATATTATTTGGGGAATGTGTGATAAACCTAGAATCCATAAGGGCTAGAGTTGATATCCCCTATTTTGAGATTTTGAGGTGTAATAATTTACTTTTATAGCTTTCTTTTGATTATTTTACTTGATTGCTTATATTTCAATTGTTCATCTGTTTATTTACTTGCTCATGCATCTTATATATCATTCTTTAATTGTTCATGAAAATCATTTTAAAACAAGGTTAAAATTAAAAGACAAGTTCAATCAAAAACTTAGTCCCTGAATCTTCTTTGGTTTCAAAGACTAGTGCACTTTTTTCCTTTGGGATAAAATTGGAGTCAAAATGGGTTTTTATCTTAAATTTTCTCAATAAAAATAACTTAAGGTGACGACTTCAAAATCAAAATCATTTTCAAATAAAAGGTGCTAAGGTCATCTCCTTCATGAGAAATTATCCCAAATAAGCATTCCGATCCCATTTAAAGCAGACCCGGACGCGGTGCTCAGGCAAGGCCTCACAGCAAGTTCCCTAGTATAATGTGTGATGGAAAAAGGAAATTACAGAGCATACAATTCATGTCTCATCATTATTATATTATCATTTTAGTATAGATATATGTTATCCATGTGTTGTGAGTCTTAGTCATTAGTTTGTGCTCTTCATTATTATGATGCCTCTAAGAAGGGAATATGGACGTGGGCGAGGATGAGACCGCCCTAGAAGAGTAGTCACTTTTAAAGGGGGATTAGTTGGCAGAGTAAAAGATGAAGAGGTCCCTCCACTTGCTTCTTAGATGGCTATAGCTGATATGGTTTAAAAGTTAGTTCAGCTGCAAAAAAACTACGAGGTTCTAACTGAGTTTATTACTCAGTAGAGACAACAACCATTTCCTCCGCACTAGTAGCCTTTGTACCTCAAGTGGTCCCACTACAACCACCGCCACTTATTCCTCATTGGGGAGGTATCTTTTGAGAAATTTTTTATGCTTAAGCCTTTAGAGTATAGGGGAGATGTAGATCTTATTAGTGCTGGGTAACCCATTTCCTCAGGAAATCTGCTTCATGGGCTAAGTGAAGGAACACACTCGTGAGTCTGACATCTCACTCTAACCTAAAACCTTAAGGCTATGGGTTTCTAGGTCGTCCCACTTATATATCCCTCATTATGCCTATCTATTTCAAATATGGGATTCGCACTCACTTTTAATTTTCCAATAATCTCCCCTCAAGTGTGAGTTTCCACATTGGGCTTGGGCTCCCTCTGGAGTGAAAGTTTTCTTGATTTGAGTATATGACATCACTTAGAGCCTTTGTACTTCCACTAGTCTAGGCCACCGAGAGTATCCTTGCTCTTCCAATATGGAATTCCACTCACTCTTGATTTCCCAATAGATCCTACTAATTTCCTTGAGGAAGAAAGGATAAGATCCATATATTGAGGATTTTGAATAGGAGAGCAGTGGAGTTTATGGCCACTTGATGAAGAATGAAGCTAGAGATTGGTTTAAGAAGAGTATATAGGGAATGCTTCGAGACAATGAGGACATCATATAGGATAGTTCAAGGAGATGTTGTGAATGAATTCCTTCCAATGAGTGTAAGGGAAACCAAGGCTCTGGAATTTGAGAGACTGCTACAGACCACAGAGATGAGCGTTTTTTAGTATGCCAAGAGATTCAGCCAATTGAGCAAGTTTGCTCTAGAATTAGTATCTATAGTGGCCTCTCGGATGCAATACTTCAAGAGATTACTAATTGACCCATTGTTTCATGTGTTGGCCAAAATGATACAAACTCGATGGATAGAGGTGGGAGCTGAGAGGAAGCAAAGGAAGAAGGTTCAATTTGATAGTTCCTCTCGGCAGAATAAAGATGATGGAATGAGGACCATAGGCATGTCACAATAATCAACCCCACATAGTGGATTCAAAGGACAATTTGGGAGATCTCATCCTAGGCCCAACCCTTTTAAGCCTATTTCACAGATGAGTATAGGTACTGCTAGCTCCACACCTTCTAGGACTCAGAACCTTCAATGCCTGACATATAGGAAGAGGTATAAACGACAGGGCTACATTAAGATTGGTGCTCGTTCTAATTGTGAAATGCAAGGGCATTTTGTGAGGAATTGTCTACAGATAGTGACTACAATGAGACTTCCAACTTCTTAGTCTACAGTTTCGGTAGAGAGGACTATAAGCAGTGGTATACAAGCTGGTATAGGTGCGAAGCTTCGTCCGATCATCGATCTGTTCCGTTTGAAATCAAAATGCTCTTTTAGATGATTTCTTAAGACTCAAGGCAGTTTTCGCTTTACATTTGCAAATTGTTCTTGTATTTTTTATTTTGAAACCATTGCAGCGCCACCTCACTTTATTTTTTTAGGAAAATATAAAGTAAAAAACTCATTTGGACTCCTATTACAATCTAATGAAAATAACACTAGACCTTTGAACGAGATTTGAACTTGAGTACTAGGTTTTCAATTTTACGTAACTAAAATTTGGCTTTTAATTTAATATTGACTTAAAAATTATTTATTGAATGAACAATTAAAAAAATGATATTTATAATGAATGAATTACATAAGTAAAATAATTAAATAAAATAAAGCAATTTAAATAAACAATACAATAAAATTAAGCAAAACACATAAAATAAACTAATTATTTACAATTAAAATCTCAAAAGTAAAGAAAATCAACTCTATTCCTTACAAATTTTAGATTGAGACATTCCTAAAGTAATTAACTAATAAAAAAATAAATATGTATATATTTTTTTGGCACATTGTAAACTTTAAATAAGTTTCTCACTAAAATTAGCATTTTTTTCCCATTATCCCCTCTTATCCTATTCAAGACTCGAACTATGATTGGGATTTCAAATTTTTATTATCGAGTATCCTTAAGGATATTGACAAATTTTTAGATATGTATATATTCCATGATATTTTTCTAGAATTTGAAACAAAATTAATGTCACAATTTTGCGCTACTTTTATCCATATATGTATATTATTACACATGAGATTTGACATGTTTGTACTGTAATCATCACTGGAAATTATAATATTGCAAATTTGAATTCAAGTTAAAATTAACTTATAAAAAAAATAAATACGCGCATTTATTTTGACATACTGAAAAATTTAAATAAGTTACTCGTTAAAATTAGCACATTATTTCTCATTAGCCTCTTTCATCCTTTACAATATTTGAACTATGATTGGGATTTAAAATTTTAATTATTGAGTGTCCTTAAAGATATAGTCAAATTTTAAGATATGTACATTTTCATGATATCTTAATTTGAAAGAAATTTCAAACAAAATTAATGTCCTGATTGTACGTTAGTTTTATCAATATATGTATATTATTAGACATCGGTTTTGACATATTTGTACTTTAAATACTAAAATTAACACTTTCAAGTTAATAAGTTATTCGCTAAAATTAATACTTTTTCCTATTAGCCCCTTTCATTCTATTCAAGATTCGAATTTCAAATTTTAATTGTTAAGTATCCTTAAGAATATAGACAAATTTTAAGACATGTATATATTCATGATATTTTTTAAGAATTTGAAAGAAATTTCAAATAAATTTAATGTCATAATTGTACACTCGTTTTATTCATGTTGGTATATTATTATATATGAGTTCTATTCCTCTATATCAGATTTGTAATATGAAATTAAAAAGGAACATATCAGAGATCTGCTGGAGCTATTTCAACGAGAAATTTTCAATGCTTAAGTGAGAGAACTTAAAGGAAAGAAAACGAGAGAATATAGAGATTTTAGAAAAAAAAAACTCTTCTTCTACCTTTCATTTACCTATTTATAAAAAAAAAATGAATCTTCAGTATATATGTATATGCTCTCATATTATTGATGATTATTTTTATTTCTCATCACATATTATATAATCATCCCTAAAGATTAGTTGCAAATTTGAATTCAAGTTAAAATAACCTAATAAATAAAAATGTACATATTTCTTGGAATATTGAAAATTTTAAATAAATTGCTCGTTAAAATTAGTACTTTTTTTTTTCCCCATTTTCCCCTTTCATCCTATTCAAGACTCGAACTATGATTGGGATTTCAACTTTTTTATTATTGAGTATCCTTAAGAATATAGACAAATTTTAAGACATATATATTCATGATATTTTTCTAGAATTTAAAAGAAATTTAAAACAAAATTAATGCTATAATTGCACCGTTAGTTTTATCCATGTACAGTAAAAGCTCTATAAATTAATAACTTTTATTGTGTAATAATTTTCTATGGTCTTAATTTGAATTAATAAGTTAAATTAATAAAATAATATTTTTTTTAAATTGTTATATAATTATATCATCTTATTTATATTATAAATTAATAATCTGTCAATATTATACATATAATAGATTATGATACGTATTTTATTAAAATATGATTCAAAAAATCATTTTAGATATAAATAATTATATTCACTTATTTTTTTTTACTTCATTCAATTCATATTCAGTTCATCATATATTTTTTTTTTCAATTTATTTAGTTCACATTCTATTATCATATTTTTTAGTTTCATTTCAATTAGTTCATATTCAATATTGATTATATTTTTAATTTTTTTTCAATTTATTTAATTAATATTGAATAAATTAAAAAATTAGTAAAGTATAATGATTTTTTTAATTGATTAAATATATATTTATTAAATTTATAAATAATCTCTTTAAATAAATAAATTATTAACTTTTAATTAATAAAATTTATGAGTATTTACGATATTAATTAATAGAGATTTTACTCTACATGTATTATTACATAATTAAGTTTACTTTTTCTAACTAAATCTTACGTTGCCAAAAGTCCTGGATTTTCTCCTTGATTTTGTCTCACGCAGTAAAGGTCATGAAACAATGTGAGTAGACAAAACAATGACAAAACGGAAAGTGATAGTATTCTCAAATTTTTTTTATGAAGTTCATAGCCAAAAGTGCTGAAACTTGTAAAGGTTTGTAGGCTTAGGTAATCTATCTTCAAGAAATAATTTTTTTATGGAAGACTAACAAAAAGAAGAGTAAATGATATTAATATTTTATCTTATTGCAAATCACATTATTGAATTTGAAAAATTATTAACTGGAACATAAGTATGAATTTTATTCAATTATGAGACAACACCTACCTTCAATAAATAGATTTTGGATAAAATATTATTTAATTTCTGAGATTTAGCGAAATTAACAGTTAGGATCTTTGTATTTTCAAAAAATAGTTGTTGGATCATTCACATTTAATTCCGTCACAATAATTAATCTTTTCGTCTATTTGACTTTTAAATATAGTTAAAAAAATAAAAATACTCCTCATTTTTCACAAATTTTCTTTTTCATATCATTTCATTAAAATTTATCTCAAACTTTTTTCAATTTTTTCACAATCAAACCCTAATTTCTCTACACAATTTCACTAATCACCATACCCACACACAAATTTTATTTTCTTTAATTTCAAAAAACCCAAAATTTATACAATTAATTAATTTATTAATTAATCACAAAAAGAAAAAAGAAAAAACATCACATGATAAAAAAAAATAAGAAAATACTCCCCTCATTTTTTTTATCTGTCATTTTAAAAATTTCATCTATTTACATTTTTAATTATCGTTTTAAATTTCCAAAATAATATTTATCCATTTTTTCCTACTTTATCCTTATAGTATTCAATTAGAATACAAAAACTTAATTTAAGATAAAAATAAGAATATAAGATTAAATAAGTTATTTTGAATTTAATTAATAAGTGTCTTAATACGTGTGTAAAATCTTAAACGATAGATAAAAAAACAGAAATAGTATCAGAATGTGAGCTTTTTAAAATGGGAAGAAAAGGAAAAAAATAAAATAAAATAAAAAGAAAATGATGGAAAAAATATAAAGGTTGAAATTGATAATATTTTAAAAAAATAACTTATTTTAATTTATTTTTTATTTAATTTTTAATTTTTAAAAAAAAAATTAAAAAAAATTAACATAATAATCTTATAACGAAATAAAATCTCAAAAATTTAATAATTATTTTTTAAAAATATAAAAATTTATTATCTTACTCAGAGATTTTTAACAGGTGAAACTTTGTGTCCCTCTTTTCCAACGAGAAAATAATAGTCATTCCTTCTAGATTGCTCTAATCTATCCTTTTTTTTAAAAAAAAATTCTTTTTATAGTGTCTCTTGTTTCCTTTTGATTGAATTATCTGTTCGATAATTCTCTACTTATTATTAAGTTTTATTTGTGATTTTTTTTTATCTACCATTCTATAATGAAAGGAATAATATGTTAATTTCTTTTTCTTCTTCTCTTCGAAATGCCCATAACCAATAGGTAAAAAAAATCAAAATAGAAAAAAAAAAAAAAAAAAAAAAAGGTGGGGGAAAGAAACATATTCTAGCCCTTCATGTCTGTATGTTTGGGTTCTTTTCTTAATTATACCTGGTGTAACAATGGATAAATGAAGGCTTAAGCTCATATACGATGAACATTGGGGGAGGAATTCTTGAATTGGATGAACATATCACACTTCACTATTGAATTTGGCATATCAACTCAATATTGTCATTAAGTGAAAGTAAATAGAAGGTATTATGGGGTGGGATGAAAGCACCAAAAAGAAGAGAGAAGAAAAATGGATATGAATCTAAGATGATGGCAAGAATTTCCACAATTTTCTCTTCTCTCTATTACATCACTGGAGAATAAGAAGCTCTTGGTAGTAGAAATGGCTATGGAATTTGAGAAATGACATTGGAATTTGAAAAATGGCATTCAAAGCTCTTGGTAGATACATAACTCATGTTATTTTGTTGGCAAGCCCTTCCCAACCAATAATTTTTCATTGAATTTTATATCATAATAAATATCATTGGGAATATAACATTTTGATTTTAATTAACTTTCCGATTTATTAATAGAAAACGCTTTATAAATACTAATACTTTAGATGTTAAACCTGCGACTTCCTAACACCTCAACTTTAATCTTGCCGTTAGTCCAAGGCCTCATTTGACAAACTTAAACACTAAGAATTATTACATTAAATTCTAAAAATAAAAATGTTGAGTGATATAAGAATTAAATAATAAATTATTTGCATATTAATCCTAATAAAAAAATTTAATATAGTCAATTTACATCATTAAATTCATATAACTCTTCAACTTATTAAAAAAAGGAGAACTAAACTTAATACAGAATTTTTATATAAGAAAAATTTCTCATAATTTTTTTTTCAAGTTCTTATCTATTAACAAGTTTAATTTTTATATATCTTTAATCGTTTAAAATAGTTTGATTCCCAGGAGTGTAGCAGTGAGATCCAACTGTAATACACAATACTTGAAACGTTAGAGTAGATATGTGTTTGTCTATGCTTGTTTAATAAATGTTAGCATGTATATGTTTATATGTGCATGGTAGATAATATAGAATATTGTGTTGAGTATAAATTACTCCTACAATGATTATATGTTTAGACATAATGAGTTATGACTGATTTTGAGATATTAAATATGTGTATGTATAAGTTAATTGAGTTTGGATAAGTTAGAATGGAGAAACATGAGAGATTCTCACCAGCAAGCCTTTCACGAGTGTAAAGTGTTTTCACGAGCGTGAAGTATTCTTCATGGACGTGAAACATAATTCACAACAGTGAGAAAAGCTTATGTGTAAATTGATTAACTCTTCATATTCGTCTTCACGTGCGTGAAACGTCCCTTCAAGGCCTTGAAGAAGTACTTCGAACCCAACATGAGCAATGGCCTTCACGGTCGTGAAACCTATTCACGGGCGTGAAGACACGGGCCTATAAATATCTGACCCTTCTTCTTCATTTTCATATTTCATTTATTTCGTTTCCTTCTCTTTCTTTCTCCATAAATACATTTCACTCACTCATAAATTCATTAAATATTCTTCTCAAACACTTATTTCATCTCCATTAATACGAAAATCAAGAATCAAACTTTCAAGAAAGTAAAGATATCAGATTTCTCAAGGATTCTTTATTTGTAGGAATTTAAGATATTTGTTCCAAACTCAATCTTAATTCAATATAAGTTAATACATGGTTAGAATAGATTAATATAAGTTAAGTATAGATGTTTAAGAGTATCATTATTATTTATGATGGATTATAAACAAGATATATATGGATTTAGGATTTTGGGTAAATAGTAGTTATTCATCCCAATCTTTCACATTTCTTTAATAAGTGATTAAATTGATGTTAGAAAACATATTAGGATTCTAAAAGATGATTAGAATCATAAGAATTCACCATGTATGAACATTATTGGCATAAACCCTACTTATGAGTATTTAGAAATTTGACATATGAAAGGAAAAATCAAGGAAATAGAGAAGATTATTGAATGTACAAGTAATTGAGGGAAATACAAGAATAATTTGCTTTGAGATAAGTATAAACATTGCATATGCATATTGTTTCCTTGAAATTGATTGGTCAATCCTTTCTAATATACATGTAAATGATTCTCATGTTATGAAATATTGTATTATTAACCTATTAAATGAATTTCTCATGATATTCTCAAACGAATAATAATTTGTTCCATATAATCACTTTATATATTGTAAATGACTTGGTCATTCTTCCTTAGACCAAGCTCATATGAAACCTATTTGCTAACTTGAATGAATTCATGTTATATTTTGATGGTCTTGTGACTAATATGATTCTTTGTGAAATCCAAGCTGTATGACCTATTATATGTATATATATAGAACATTCTTCCTAATGAGAGTAAATTCATTGGTCCATTGTGTACTTTGGGAGCCCAGCTGATAGAGTTTTTATCACTGTTCCACCTAGAGAGGACCATGAGCTCTAGGTATATACCCGACCAAGTATATATGTTATGATAAGGTAGCAAGACTACTGATGCATTCTGTTATGATAAGGCAGCAAGGCTACTTATGCATTATGATGATGATGATAGTTCTATCATATGATTTAATAGTGTTATTCGATTGTGAGCACTTATGTTCTTGTAAGCACAACCTTATGAAACTTCCATATCCATGTTCCTTTGGCTTGACCTTTGCACTGTATGTTTATATTTCACTGAGTTGAAGGTTCACTCCTCTTCTGTAAATTTCAGGTGATAGTGTATCCTGAGAGGGAGCTAACATAGAAGACAGAGCTTCTTGATTCATTTCTCCAATAAAACTCTATGTAATTCTTTTGATGTATATTATTTTGTATTATGGTATTTATATATATAAGGAGTATACTCTATAACTCTGTAGTTAGATGTTGAGGATGATATTATTTTGACATCTGAATTGATATATTGCGGGTTGTCCTTGTTCCTTATTGATGTGGGATGTATCCTTTGATCGGTAAGGAACAAGAGAAAGTCATATGATGATGTATGAAAATGCATGAATGATGATTATATGATTCATAAAAATGAGTATACATGATGATAACTATGTATGACATGGATATATGTTATGTATGAGATCCAGGTTATGAGTGTTTTACGGGTTTATGGTGGCCTTAATCCTACCTTTGCCTTAGAATCGTAGTACCACTGGAGTCGGGGTGTAACAACCCAACCAAGAGAAAGAAAGGCAGCAAGTCATATTATCCGACCTTTTAAGGTCTTGTTGGTGACGAGCTTGGAAAAAGAGTTAAGCAGTTACAGAAGTTAGTAGATCCAGTCTACAAAGATATATATTTATAAATGTTTTACATTTATTATTTAAACATTTATGTCTTCCAATTATTCTGCTAATAAAAATTGACGTAAAAGTCTAGTTTTAACTCAAGTTAAGAGGAAAGAGTTGAGTGTAAGTTTTAGACTACAGGATTCTTTCTTTACTTTACGTAAACAGAAAATCTGAGACTTCAGAGTTATTTTACAAAGAATAGAAAGACTTGAGAGAACTAATAGAGAAAAAATTGAAATTAAGAATTTCAATAACCAAAAACTTGAGTTCTAAAATTTTTATTATTTAGAAAAAGTTGGTGCTTTTGCACGTTATTTGATAACCAGTAATTTTTCAAGTTGATCCCATATTGATTATCATCACCTAGATCACTGTGTAGATAAGAATCCAGTAATAAAATTATTAAATTCTATTATAGATTGTCTAGACTTTAAGTAATTCTTTAGCTAAACTGTTTAAAAATTTAGAAGAATTGACTTTTAAAAATAGTGAATTTGAGAAATTCTTTCTCAAGAACAAAAGTCCATTAGATTTTATAACTAACTCTTGCTATCACTAGGAATATGAAAAGTTGGAAGAAATTAAAAATAAAAGAAAAATACTTTGAATATCCTTAGGAGTAGCTTTATGTATTTCCACCTCTAGACAATTAATATTAAAAAGAGAGCATACTCACATAGAATAATATTAGAGCCTAAAAATAAATACAAGTGTATTTTTAAATTTTTTTTAAAAAAAGAAAAAGAATTTGAGTCAAAAACTGAAATAAAAAAAAATAAGGAAACTTTAAAGAAAAAAAAAAATTAAAAATATTTATATTACGTTTTCAAGTCAAGGATGATAATATGTATTAGTCTACCGTTGAAATTAACTCATAAAGCAATGCTTGTAGTCAACAATGACAAAATGGGAAGGGTTAAAGTGTTACAATTTTTCACAAAGTTCATAGCCAAAAATGCTAAAATTTGTATAGGTTTGCAAGTAATTTATCTTCGAAAAATAAATTTTTATGGAACTGAAAAAAAAAAAAAAAGAGTAAATGAAATTAATACCTTATCTTATTGCAAACTACACTATGGAATTTTATATCATAACGATATTGTTGTATAATATCACTGGTAATATTAGGGTACTTCAGGAAAAAAAAATCACATTTCGGATTTTAGTGAACTTTTCCAAATTTATTAATAGAGAAAGCTTTATAAATTCTAGGAAAAAAAATATTTTCAGGCTCCTTTATTTTTAAATTTTTGGTTATTGAGATCTTATAGTTTATTTTTTATCGATTAAATTCTCTAACTTTTATTTTTCAATACATCATGTGTTTTTTTACGGGATTTGATAGAAATAGAGTTTTCGCGAGTTAAAAGCATGTGAAAGAAATTTAGACTACTGACGGAAAAATAAAAAAAAATATATATATAAATTAGACTAAAAATATCTCCAGACTTATTTTTTTAGGAATTAAGATTAATAAATTAACAACAAGATTTATTATCATTTTTTGCATGTCCCTGGAAATTTAGAGTAGGTGCAAATTCTCCCAATTTCTAACCTACCATATGATATGTTATATAAATAAGTAAATGCTCCTTTTCATTATGGATAGCAATAGTATGGCTGATCATTGTGGGTATAATGGTAGATGTCCAGGACCACGTTGGTAGATGTCCAGGACCACGTTACTATTATTTCTTTTTCTGCTTTTGTGTTAAGCTTATTTTTTTTTTTTAATAAATGATTTGCTACAAAAGGATTTTTTTTAGTGAACGTGCCACAGTTAATTTCTCCTATTTTTTTTTTTATTTTAAGAAGACGAAGAAATAAATTATATTTTTTCTCCTATTTACTACAGTGATGAAGAATCAAATTATCACTATATTTATTCATTTTTCTACTTCTTCCAAGTGCAGGATAACCTCAAAGGGTTGCAGATTTTTTTCTACCAATTGGGGCCCTCCCTTCACCAACCCTATTGGGATGGTCTACAGGGTTCATAACTACTCCTCTTACTATAGGACGCTTACCTAGCCAATATGTAGATCCGGCTCTACTATGTACTTTCAAGTTTTTGGATATTGAGTCTTTTTAGTTCACTTTTATGTTGATTATGCCCTTTAACTTTTATTTTTCGATGCATCAAATTCTTTTTTGACGGAGTTTAATGGAAGTGGAGTCGTTAAAATTGCGTGAAGAAAATTTAGGCTGTTGACTGGATTTCTATAGTTGACTAAAAAAAAAAAAGACATATAATAAGTAAAAGATATTTTTACAGTAAAAATGACAACGGTCGCTCGATTATTATTGTTTATTTTGCTAAGTTTTGCTTCAATTAAATATTAAGATTGAGGAAGATGGGTGGGGTTCGATCTAATTATACGATGTTTTGTTTAAGTTATTATTTTTTTTATTTTTTAATTAGCAAGAAAATAATTTGCAAAAAATAACTTGATATATTGATAAATAAAAGTTAAAAGATTTAATCGACAAAAAAGTAAACTATACAGACCTAATAACTTAAAAAAGTGAACTAACGAGATCTAATAGACAAAAAAGATAAAAAATACAAGAGTTTGGAATGCTTTTAGTATAATTTTTTTTTTTTTACTTTTCGTTCAGCAGCTTAAATTTTCTTCACACGCTTTTAACGTGAAGCCCACTAGATCTAATAGACAAAAAAGATAAAAAATACAAGAGTTTGGAATGCTTTTAGTATAATTTTTTTTTTTTTTACTTTTCGTTCAGCAGCTTAAATTTTCTTCACACGCTTTTAACGTGAAGCCCACTTTCCTCAAACCTCGTTAAAAAAAAAAAATTGATGTATTAAAAATAAAAATTAAAAGATTTAATTAAAAAAAATAAACTATAGCCAAAAACATAAAAATACCTTTTACCTAAATTCTAATACCTAAGATGTTAAACCTGCGACCTCCTACCATCTCATAAATCATACTGTCAGCACTCCAAAGCCTCATTTGACAAACTTAACACTAAGAATTATTAAATTAAATTCTGAAAGAAAAATTGTTGAGTGATGGATTTCTTCGTATCACAAGAACTAAATAATAATTTATTTATACATTTTTTTTTTTTGTCAACCACAAAGAAGTAAAATTCTTTTAATATCTATTTTTTCTATGCATAAACTCGAATTCAAAACTTTTCTCAAAAAAAAATAAACTTTTTACTACTCGAACCAAGCAGCATTTAAAATTCAGGATGCTTATAATATAGCGCACATTTATTTGAAGAGAGTATCAGAATTCAGGATGCTTACATGCATTTTTATTTTATAATAATGGTTGGTCATATTTCACCTTATTTATTATGGATAAAGTAAATAATTAGTAAATATATTTAATAAGACGAATAAACCCTAGTTATTGTGATCTACAAACTTAACAAGCATCCAATTACAATATTAACTGGCTATGAAAATACAGTCAAACTCTACTCTTAGTGCAATCATTTCTTAGAGCAATCATTTATCATGTATTGGTTAAATCATGAAACAGCTGCTGTAATGTTTAATTGATATCACATACAGCTGTAATCAATATCCATTTGTAATTGGGTATATGTTACACTCAGACAGAAAGGCAAAGAAAAAAAGATGCCTTGGCGTTAGGGCAGGAAAAGGAAAATAAGAGAATAAAAGGAAGAAAAGAAAGAATGATGGAAGCCCATAACAGAACAGACCATGCAAAATCCTAATATTACAAACCTACAATAGAAGGTGAAACTCGAAGTACTAATTACAATTAGTGAAGGGGAATACTCTGTCAGTTGATTAATTTCCTAAGAGAGTTCGGTCATCAGGCCCGGCAAGCATGATCTGGCATTTCAAGAATTTGTTAATGTAAGATGGAAGGAAAAGCAACACAAGATTAATTGAAAGAAAATAAACTGTACTAATGAAAAAAATCTGAATACAATAATCAATTAATAAATTTGAGAAATACTTACATTGCAATCAAAAGCAAACCTCCTTGCAAGCGTAATGGCTGCATTTCTATCCCTCTCTGACTCAAATGCTAATACAAAGGAAAGCCCTTTTTTTGCTTGCCAATACAAGGCCTGTGCTGCAGCATTCCCACCTCCTCTAACTCCACATAGCTAAGATACAAGGAAAGCATTAATGGGTACAACCATTTTTTACTTAAATAACAAGTTGTGGATAAAAAGGGTGAGTGGTGTCAGTGGGTGGGTTGGGGGGTGAAGGGGGGAGAGAGAGAGAGAGAGAGAGTAAATGAACATTAGGTACATTAGTGGGCGCTATGAATTTATTTTCTCCCCATGCAATGCCCCACAACAGTTCTTTCATTGACAGAAGTGGAACAGAACATTGTGTAGTTAATTAAAAAAGTCGGAAGAATAAAACAAATTTTAAACAAGGGGTAAAAAAATTTGAACATCAAAACTTTTAAAGAGGACTAACTTATAGATATGTCTTACCTGCATTAAAGTGGAGTAGTACTCTTTAGTAATTGTGGTCTTTCCTTTACGTAGCTTCATTCTCATCTTTCCCACATGAAGCACATAAATAGATTCTGATTTATGATCCACACCATTCATTTGGGTAACAACAACCTATAAAGAAAAGACAAAAAATATGGTGAACATGAAGTTCGAAGGGATATCACGAGATGAAAAAGAAACCCATACAATATGTTTCAACTAAAATGCAAATCTATTGACTAATAAATAATGACAGAAAATACCAGATTAAAAAAAATCCAAAGGTTACAATAGATAGAAGAATTATTTTAACCCATTTCAGTAGCCCCATGTTGGGTGAGCATCCATAACCACTGTTTGTCATCATTCAATCCCATACATAATTCTAACAAATGAATCCACAAGGAATGTGATTTTACATGTAAAATACAGGTACTAAACGAAGTGGTTTAAACACGAATAGATGGTTAAAAATGTAGCCACAAGTATATGAAGTAAATGAAATGGAACTTTAATGCCATCTTGCATAGTTCAGGTATTAAGAGGAATGGGGTTTTTGGGAGATCATAGGTTCTTGCATTTAGTGCTCTCCTTTTGTACCAAAAGGAAAAAATAAAATTTTTAACAGACTATGAGAACCATAGTTGATATATATATATATATATATATA
>CANXYC010758596.1:0-11550 GCA_948193065.1 Aleurites moluccanus | reverse complement strand
ATATATATATATATATATATATATATATTTTAAAGATTTCAGAGTCAAAATTAATATAATAGCAAATCGAATGATCATATTAAAAAAAAATTTAAGGGTCGATTAAAAAATTAACATCAATTAAAAAATTAACACACATATATATATATATATATATGTTAAATATTTTAGAGTCAAATTAATATAATAATAAATTAAAAAATCTAAACACATATATTTTAGAAATTTTAAAGGGACCAAAGGAAAAAATTATAAGCCCAATTAAAAAATTTATATATATTAAAGATTTTAGAAGGGATCGGGCTCCCCAAGTCCCCTTAGTTCGGCCCCTGACCTAGAGTCTCTTCTAATTACGATTTTGCGGGGTGTTTGCTCCCTGAAAATTAATGACAATGGACAGTTCTTGTCAGGAAATTGCTAATGTATTTCTTAATGCTGCAAATTTTACCAAGGATGCTCGAGAAGCAGCTGAAAAAAGTATGTCTTTTCAGGATTTCAGAGTTTAGTGTGGTCTTGTCCCATCAATCAGGAAGTTCCAGGGAAGCTTGTTGATTTCACCTGATGCAGGTATTTCATCTTTCTCCGTTTGTCTTGCGCCTTGCATTTTAAAATCATTTTTAGCTTTGTTACTCTGAATGTTAATAATTTTATTTATTTTAATTTTAAATAAAAAAAAAAATTATGTATACAGAAAAATATTTATATATATTTTTAAATATTTTAATTTTAATTAAATAATTAAATAAAAAAAGTAAAAAGAATAGAAAAAATAAAGAAGACGAGAATATTTTAGCGATGAAAGTATATAAAGGAAAAAAATATAGTTAATTCTTGTATTTTAATTTTGTCAATGAATTTAATTATTGTCTATTTTTTTAATTAAATTTTAATAAAATAATCAAAATGCTTTGTAAATATATATAAAATAAGAGAAAAAAAAATCATATATTTTTATTTATTTTAATTTCTTAAAATATAAAAAAATAATTTTTTATTTAAATATACAAAAAAATAATTTTTTAATTAAATATATAAAAAATAATTTTTAAATATATAAAAAATAAGAAAATAAATTAAATAATTAAACAAAAAGTAATATTTTAATTAATTAAAAAGTATTTTAATTTTAAAAAAATAAATAATTAAATAAAAAAATAATTATTTTAATTAAATAAAAGTAAGGGTTCATTTGGGGTAAGAAATTGAAATTGGAATTGAAAATTTCAATTCTAATTTTAATTTTATAAAATTAAAATTATTTTAGAATTATAATTTCAGTATTTGTTTCACATAAAAAATTCAAATTCAAATTCAAATTAAATAAAACAATTGGTGACGTTGAAAATGATGGTGGAGTTAGAAATGGTAGTGGATCGCTGACGGTAACGATGAAAGTTGTGGTAGTCCGACAAGTCATTGTTACTAGCGGTGACGGTTCAACGAGCCTTCACCTCAGAGGTGATGGTGATAGACCACCGTCACCTACAGTGATGCTGGGGGTGGCGATGACGGTGACAATGAGAGAGAGGATGATAGTGGTTATTATGCAATTGTAATTCTTATGAGTTGAAAATAAAATTGTAGAATTAATTTTTTTTAATTATATTATAATTTCATAAAATTATAGGTAAAATTTTAATTTTAATTTGAGATGGCTATTAAATACTAGAATTTCAATTTCAATTTTAATTTCAGACTATTCAAACGGACCCTAATTTTAATTATTTTTGTTAAATAAAAAGTAATATTTATTTTAATTTTAATTTTAATTAAATAAAATAAAATAATTAATTTTTATTTAATTATTTAATTTATTTAATTATTTTTTATATTTAATTTAAAAATATTTTTCATAATTAAATCAAATTTTAAACGTAAAATTATAATTTATCAATTATTTTTTAGTCCATATTGAGGTTAGAGACGAAACAAAAAAAAAAAAAAAAAAAGATATGTTTTAAGATTTTGATATTGTTAGGGATTAATTTATACCTGATAAAAAAAAAAAAAGGATATATGGCAACTCTTCACTACCAGGTTGTGTACAGAATCTAGAATCACTCTCTGGATTTCTCTTTGCCACAGGGAACTGATGATGCTCTTCTCCTCCATGTTGATTCAAACCAAGTACCCAGTTACACTTATGTTCCTAAGCAGATTCCTAGAGAATAATTATTGGAACTGATTCCTGAATCATTGGTAACAAACTATGAGCAGAGTCATGTTACTGCTCTAGATGCCTTACCTATTCAATCAGCAGAACCAAGCTTCAATAGAAAGCCTGATGGTACTGTGGAAATAAAATATAAGAAGGCTTCCTTAGCTTCTTCTTCCAGGTTATCATGTTTTACTACTCCATCAACTCCTCTTGCTGCTTTAACAATTACTACCATGCCAGTTCTAATCAAATATTTTTCTAGAGAAGGAATGCCTGTTTACGAGTTTCAGAACTCAGATGGTCACTGTTATTGGGATGTTTGTTCCTGTTCTAAATGTATAAAGCCAGCAAAAAATACAATTCCCAGACCTAAGACCAGTCAACAACAAATGTATGAAGATTATGAATCAGGCAAATCGAATGTCTCAACTTTGGGACAATCGTGAGGAAAATTTGATTTCTTAGTCAAATATTTTGCACCACCTTCAGCTCAGGTTCCAATGCCAGAACCTATAGGATGGGATGATGATGATGATAATCTCCCACCACCACAGTTGCCTCCTCCAAGTTCTTCTAGACAACTGGCAACTAGAAGACAACACTCTTCCTCTCCTAAGAAAGAATGCAGTATTAAACGAAGTTGTTCAACTGAAGTAAAAAATGAGTTTTAATCCTGCCCCTGCTCCTGTGTTTATGATGAAGTCAGTTTTTGAAGAAAACGATTTCCCGCCATTGGGAAAATTTGAAAATCGTGAGCAGAATACAACTCATACTTGGAAAGTTAAAAATCCTACTGTCAGGAAAGCAGATGGATCTACAGAAACAGTAAGTGCTGCTGAAGCTGTTCTAAATTGGTAGTCACATAATGTTATTATTCAGAATTCTTTCTTGAAGCGGATCGATGAGACTACCAGGAGAATAGAGTCCAAGCTGGAAAGATAACAGATTCCTGAACCTACACCTCTTCAAGTTGTAACAAAGCGAATAGAAGATCTTCATCAGGAAATTCTCTATTTGGTTCAGACTTCACAGCTTTTCTACAATTAGGAAAGAGAAATGAAAGGATTAAGGGTTCAGTTAACCACAATTCAGAAGATGCAACAACAAGCTCAAAATCAACCAGCTTATCCTCCATATATATGGCCTCCCCAACCATATGTTCCTCAAACTAAACCTTTATACCCATAGCTGTTATATCAACCACCTCCAATGATTCCTCCTGAAGAAAGCTATCCAATGGATCACTCACCTGTTCCAAAGACTGAACCTCCAAGATCACATAAAGAACCAAAACTCAAAAAATCAATGATGCCAAAAGACCAACCAAGTTCAAACCCAATCTCATCTTTCCTCACAGAGCTCACTGAAAATCCCTCTGTAGATTCTCTTCCAGTATTTATGAATACTCCACATGCTTCAGGAACTACTCAAGGAAGTCCTCATGTTCAACATCTTGAAGAAGTGCATGCAGAATCTTCTGCTCCTCCACTAGGTCAAACTCCACCTAGACCTCCACCTAATCCATCTCCTCAACAAACCCCACCTGAGCCTATGTTCCATCAATATGACACCTATACATTAGAAAGAAACACCTGGCAAACTTTTGATGATGTGCCTCCTTCTCAATGGAGAAATAGGTTACATGAGATGAATTCCCGGTGTATGTCTGAAATGCGGAAAGAAGGAAATACTCTCACGGCTGTGCTTGAACAGTTTGCCTCTAGAATGACAGGTTCTCTAAGAGAGTGGTGGTATGCTCTCGGAGAATATTGTTAGAGAAAACTTCTGAATCTTACAAGTATTGATTCCTTTGTTAATACCATTTATGCTGAATTTCTAGGAAATTCTACACACTTTTGTGGATCAATGTAGACAAGAGTTCTTCCAGCTTAAATGTTGTTCGTATAAAAGAAGTGATTTGGAAAAGCATTATCAAAATGCAATTAAAAGATATTATGTCATTGGTAGTATGGATGATGTAAATCTCAAACAAGCATATCTGAACTCTTTGCCAGAAACATTTGGTAAAAAAGTATTCCGATTTTTAGAACAAAAGAATTGGTCTCTTGCCGATGCCTCAATTGGAGAACTTTATAACCTTTCATTAAAGTCTCTTGACAAGCTGTGTAACCAGTGGAAATTCTTTGCTGATTTTCAAGAAGCCAAAAAGGTAATGGCAAAATCTTGTGGCAGACTAGATCTGAAGATCAAATGTCTTGCGTCCTGTAAAGATTGTAATTACAGGAAAGAAAAGAAGCATCACCGCCATTATCAGCAGACTTCCTCCTATAAATCCTTTTATTCTAAGAAATTTAAAGGCAGAAAAAGGAAATTTTTCAGAAGAAGAACTTCAAAGAAAAGAAAAGGAGATAGGTGCTACATATGCGGTAAGAAGGGATATTATGCAAAGAACTGCAAGAATAAGAAGAAAGAAAAAATTCTTGCTACAATCTCAAAATTTCTTGGTTTTGATCCTGAAGAAGATTTAGAGTCTGCTTATTCAGAAACTGATGAGGAATCTCCAGAAACTGTTTTTTCCATAGATTATTTATCTGATGATGAATCTAATTCCTCAGACTCTGATCCGGAAGAATATTTTCCAATAAATGGTCTCACACTTTGTTTCGGTTCATTTATAGTCCCTATAATCCAAATTCAAATCCTTGTTGATAAATATGCCAAACCAATAATAGTAGCAGCTCTTTTTGATACCGGTGCGGCTTCTTCCTTCCTGAAACCCATCATTCTCCCAAAAGAATATTGGCAATCCCATCATCAATCTTTCCAAGCAGCCAATGGTGAAAGTTTTTCAACTTACCTGCTTACCAAGAAGATTGCCTTAAAATTCTTTCCAGAACTTGTCATTCATCATAAGATGATAGGTTCTATACTTCCTGATCGAGATGCTATTATCGGATGGGATATAATTCATCAGCTTTGGGCAAAAAGGGTTTATCCTATGTCTGATGGATTACGGTTCAAGTCCTATTTCCTCCCTTATGCTGCTCCTCAAAATATGTATTTGCTTGATGTGAAAACAATTCAAGAGCAATTGTTGCAAGAATGTTGTGCTGAATCCCACACGAAATTCCTTACAAAATGTCAGCACCCACTCTGAAAAAAATCTGAGTTCTTCATTTCTTTGCCTTTTAAAAAGAATGAAGATATTAATCCCACCAAAGCTAGTCATGTTGGGATGAATCCAGATCACAAGTCTCTTGCTATTTCAGAATTACAGCAGCTTCAAGCAGAAGGACTTATTGAACCAACAACTTCACAGTGGGCTTGTCAAGCCTTCTATGTCAACAAAAGAAGTGAACAAGCAAGAGGAAAATTGAGATTGGTTGTCAATTATAAACCTCTCAATGCTTTCCTCGCAGACATCAAATTCCCTCTCCCCCATTTTCACTCACTGTTTGCTAATGTTGCAGATGCAAAGATCTTCTCAAAATTTGATCTCAAAGCAGGATTTTGGCAACTTGGCATTCAGCCCGAAGATAGGCACAAGACAACATTTTGTATTCCAGATTATCATTTTCAATGGACAGTGATGCCCTTCGGTTTAAAGACAACTCCTTCCATATTTCAGAAAGTAATGATTAAAATCTTTCAACCTATCTTGTCCAATGCTCTGGTCTACATTGATGATATTTTGCTATATTCCAAGGATGAAGCGTCTCATCAGGAACTCCTCCAGAAATTCATGGACATCGTGAAACATTATAGAGTAATGCTCTCTCCCAAGAAGATGACCCTTGCTGTCTCACAGATTGATTTCTTGGGCATGCAGATTGATAATAGGAAATACACTCTCCAGCCTCACATTGGTGCTCAATTGTTAAAGTTTCCAGACAAAAACTTCACCAAAAATGAGGTTTAACAATTTCTAAGCATTATCAACTATATGAGTTCCTTCATTTCTAGACTGGCCTCAATCATTCGTCCTCTTCAACTCATGCTGAAAAAATCACCACCACCATGGTCTTCACCACAAACTACTGCAGTCAAAGTTATAAAAGAAAAAGCTCAGAAACTTCCTCTTCTTCAAATTCCTTCGACAGATGGAACAAGAATCCTCCAAACAGATGCCAGTGATTCCTTTTGGGCAACTGTTTTATTTGAAGAAAAGAATGGGACAAGAACTATCTGTGGTTATAAGAGTGGAGCATTCAAATCATCAGAAGAACATTACCACTCTACTTTTAAGGAAGTTCTAGCAGTCAGACGAGGAATTGAAAATTTTCAGTTTCATTTAATTGGCCACCATTTTTTGGTAGAAATGGATTGTACAGCTTTCCCAAAGATTTTATCCCTCAAAGCTAAAACAATTCCAAATCAACAACTTCTCCGATAGGCAGAATGGTTTTCATCATATTCCTTTGATGTCAAACACGTCAAGGGGAAGAACAATATCCTTCCAGATATTCTTTCCAGACCTTTGCATCCTTTCCCTCAGCCTATCCCAGTTATATCTATGATCAATAGCTCTCCTCCATCTTCACCTCTACCTCCTGAAATTCAAAACCTAATTGCCACCAAAACTATAAAATCCCGAGCCAAGGACTTAATGTTCAAATATCTTTCTTTGACTATCCAAACTCAAGGATTAAACTCCTTTGGTCCCTTAATCATTCATCCAGATTATCCTTTCAATACTCTATTCAAATTTCACCCCCATGAAACATTTTCCAAAGAACTTCTCTGTTTTTTGTTCTATTTATTGGAACAATACATCATCGGAATCCAGTTTCATGTTCAAACTACCCATTGTTGGTTGGAAGCTTATCACTCTGGTCATCGCAGAAACCTTCCCTATCTGGACAAATAGGATGAGTATAAAATCATTTTTTTTAAAATGGTTTTATCCTTTAGAATGGTGGATCCACAAATTCAAATTCCTCAGTTGTTCCCGCTCAAATTTGAGAACCACAAACACAAACAGGAGAGTCATTTTCATCTTTAAAAGACAAGGGATTTTCCTCCCTTCAGGCAGTTATGAGTATTTTTCCTCTGTCCAGGAATATTCGGTGAATCCTTTTGATTTAGCTCTTGATTGGAAAAAATATCCAAAGGAGTTCCGAGAATTTCAAAGAGAAATATCTGCTCAAAACATGTCAATCCCTCCCGATATTTGGCCAGCCATCCAAGATGAAGCTCCTTGGGATTCTCTACCAAAAGATTTCTGCCACAAACTTCAAGAGGACTCTGATATTTTCTTTTATAAATATTTCCCTCCAGATGCTGCTAGACCTTCTGAATTGGATCCTACAAATCCTAATACTTGGACCAATCTTACTCTGGGCCGCTTTGCACAAACTTTGGGCCTTAATATTTGCTATCCAGAGTTCACTCCAGAAGGTCAAAACTTGCGAAGACAATGGGCTTTGGAGTCAGCAGCTTACAAGCCCAATATGCCTAATCCAAACCCTGGTCCAAGTAAAACCTCAAGGCCTAACCCAGATATTGCCGGACCATCAAATCCGCCAAGTCCGAATCCAATGGATTTAGATTCTTTTGGTTTGGATTTATCCTTATCATTAGACAACAATCAAACAGTTTCATACTTTTCAGATTCCCAAGACCCCTATGAGTTGGAAAGTGAAGACCCCACTTTGTGGTGGAAAAGAGCTAGTCTGCCATCCAGATCCAGTGATTCTGATGAACCAGGTCCATAATGCAACCTTGGCACGCCATAATCCAGACATCACCCAAATTATTAAGTTTACTTTATTTTCCTTTTTAGTCTTTTAATAGTCTGTAAAATGCTTTAATTATGGCATGTTATGTAGTCCTCGTGATTCCTTATGTCTATCACGAGTTTACTATTTTTTTTTTTTTTTGTGTGATCCTCTATCTATAAAATAGAGGTTTTGTTTCAGTTGTAGGATATTGAATTCTAGAAATAAAAATCAGTGTGTTCTTAACATGCTCCTCTAAACTTTCTTCTCTTTTTCTTAGTAAGATTAATATGCTATAACCTACATAGAGATTTAATGAGTATGCTCTATGGTTGCCTTCTTTGAAGGATCCTCCATATCAGAAAATTATTTCTATGAACTTGATCCTGTTCAACATCCTGAAGAAATGCCTGCAGAATCTTCTGCTCCTCCACCAAGTCAAACTCCACCTAGACCTCCACCTAATCCACCTCCTCAACAAACCCCAATAATAAATATAAAGGTTATATTTGTAGCTTATCTCTAGATATCATAATGCGTAATATTAGTTAGGCTGTTTGTTCTGTGATGTGATGTTCGCTGTCAACAATGTTCAATTTTATATTTGATTTTTCGTATTATTATCCATGGCCTGTAAATTGTAACACCAAGTCCTAATTGATCTTAGTATAATTAAGAACTTTCGAGAATTTATGTTTATTTATTTGAAATTAATTTAATGTGTTACATGTGTATTTGATTGTTAATTGATTATTTGAGAAAAATAAAATAATGATAATAAAATAAATAATTAAAATAAAATAGTCAAATTGGGTTACAAAAATAATAGGACTTAATTGCAAATGGAAATAAAAAGTAGGGATTTAATTGATAATTTATAAGGACCCAATTGGAGTAAAAGAGTAGGAGGGAGAAGTGAGTGATATTTTTACTCATCTTGATTCAATGGAATAAGGTATTAGTGCATTGTAATCCTAAGGATGCATGCGTAGGACTTAAAGTATGCTTTATGAGATTGGTTATACTAGATTACTTGGCAAAACTCCACTAACTATTAAATTAACCAAAACAAATCTGCATTTTTATTTTTCTCTCACCCAAAACCATGTGCACCAAATGCAAAGAAGAAAACTTCTTCTTCTTCATCTTGTGGTTCGACCATTGTTGAAATTTTGAAGCTTTTGGAGATTTCTTTTTAAGCCTTGATAGAAATATTCATCTCATCTCCTCCATTTCTTCAACTAAGTTCCAATTTCAGTTTGGTTGTGTCATTTGAGAGTTAGGGATTCGGCCATTCAAGGGAATTGGGTAGGTAAGTTCAAATTTCTAGTTGGGTAGTAATTCATTTACCTTTGAATGTTGCCTTGGATGCTTGAATTGTGGAATTTAATTTTTAGTTGAGAAAATGGCAAAGTGACCGAATTGATTTGGGGAAATTGGAAAAAATTGATTTTTGTGTTTCAATTGGGAAATTGATAATATAAATGATGTTTAATAGATGTAATTAATGTTAATTGAATGATGAATTATAGGTTGAATTTCAATTTGGAATGAACATGAAACCGAATTGGGAATTAAGGTTTTGGTGTGAAATTTCTTCAAGAATTCTGCAATTGAGTGTTACCTTTAATTGGCATAGTGAATTGACCTTTGAAATTTTAAATTGAAAGAAATTATGAAGGGCAAAAGCCCCCTTTGGCCGAATGCTTCAATTGGGAAAAAGTGGGAATTTGTTTAGTTTTAATGAAATTGGTTGTTTAGGTATGTAATTAGTGATTTGAATTAGTTAATTGTAGGTCTAATTGAGAAATTAATTGTTGATTTGGGAAAAACCCCTAAAATCAAACCTAATTAGGGCAAGCATGGGGAAATTAGTTTGAATTTGTGTAATTAAGCTTAGAATTGTTTAATTGGTGTGCTTAATCGTGGAATTGTGAAGTTGAATTGGGAAAATGGAGCTTTGGTACTTTAGCCCTTTTGGGCCGAATGGTATTGAGCTAAAATTTGAGATTTATGTGTTAACATATGTGTGTAATATGATAGGTGTATGTGATATTGTTAATTGAGAAGTATTTATAACATATAGGAAGAGATTGGTATGTTGTTATGAGTTTGAAATGTGTTTAAGTCTTTATGACCTATAAAGTTCAAAATGTTTTGACATGAAACCTAGGCTTAAACGTAAACCCAAACTTATTTTAATATGTTAATATGTGTATGAATTTATGTATTGTACAAGGAATTTGAGGTTTAAATATTGGTAGCCAAAGATTGGCTTTGGTCGAATGGCCTATATGTGCATAAATGGCAAAATTGTCATTTGATAGGAAATGTGACCATTGGTTGTGAATATATGTGAATTTGATGTGTATTGTGTGTATTTATGATGAATGAATCCTTACGGAGAGTAAATATATAAATATAGATGAGCCTCCTGAGGAAGGGACAAGTAGGACAGTCGCCGCAACTGTTAAAAGGTCGACGGGCTAGCTTGAGGCTTCGTGCCTTAGCTACATTTTGGAAGTAAGTTTTTATATACAATTATTGCATTTATACATCATATGACATAATATATGCATTTGAATTGATTGGATACTTAAAAACCCTAGTTTCATTGGAAATGTCAAATTGGCACCTAAAATGATCCACCGAACTGACCTAAATTGTCTAAAATTTCCTACAGTTATAACTCGAAGCCTAGAAAGTATTTTAACCCGATACTTGGCCCAATCCTTTCCCCTATCCCTAAGCTTTAAATTGATATCAAATGGTTCACCTAAATATGTTCATAATATAGAGAACCATAAACTCCTCGAAAATCCTAAAATGGACCCATAATTTGATTTGCCAGTTGCGTCAACGAAGGGCCCGTTTCTTAACTTTGGCTAATATGCCTATTTGATACATGTGATATGAAAATGAGTTGTTATATGTGAAATTGAGCTATATTTGTGATCCTATATCCATTATATGAGACTTTTGCATATGATAACATAACAGGGCTATTACGACAGGGTATCGAGATTATCCGTCAACTGTGTGCACATTTGTATCTATTTGACCCTTGCTAGAGAAGGGAGTTATATTCTGTAGTCGTAAGAGTTGATCACTCTTACGTAACTATTGGTTTCGCGCTATTGCATCATTTATTCATTGGTTAGCACAATTGTGCATATTGGACATATTGACCCTATTTACCTGTTGTATCATATATAATATGACTCATACTACATGTTATTATCGTTCACCATATTTTGAACATTTCATATGCCTTACTTATAGTTCATTACTTGTACCACATATTTTCAGTACTATTGGTTATATCTTTGGCTATATTGCTACTAATCTTTTCAGGTTTCGGTTCAGCCTAAATGGTATATAATTCTCATACATTTTTGTATATAATTACTTACTGAATATTTTATACTCACCCTCGTAGTTGTAAATCTTTTCAGGTACTAGTGAGGTCCGAGTTCCACAGGCTCATCTTTCTTCGCTGTGGACATTTGATACATCTATGTAAATATTATGGATTAATCTTTTGTTCCAAAAATTTGTCTAGTTGCTCCATGGTACTGTAATATAAAGTATGAGTAATTAGATTTGGTATGTATGTAATTATCTATGTGTGGATATTGGTTTAGTTGTCTATTTTGGATTTTATAACAGGTATGATATGATAATGGTTATGATGTGAATTGAGAAGTATGAATG
>CANXYC010758503.1:0-17252 GCA_948193065.1 Aleurites moluccanus | reverse complement strand
TGAGGTAAATTAATTATTGCTTTTACCTTTAAAATTATCCTTATTACTATCTTCAAGTACTATATGATCCACAAAACACGTTCAAATTAGCTAATATATATATATATATATATATATATATATAGCTTGGCATATACTCTCATAGTGTCTATAACATAATCCCCAAGTGTTCTATATGTTCCTTTTCACTCTTAAATTAAATAAGAATACAATTAATAAACTTATCCATTACATAACTTAAACACTATATTCATTAAATTCACATATACAATTGAATCATTAATTAACCCAGATTACAATACCAGAAACTTATAGAGTCCATAACGGGTTCTAAACAGTCTTAGAGTACATTTTTCTTCTTAACTCTTAATTATCTAATTGATCTTTGATTAGTGTTTTATAACTGCATAGGAAATACATATATATATTAAAAAAAATTTCTCAAATCATAAATATCTAATCAATCCGTATTGAAGTTTTTTACATATTCAATACATATATCCAATACATTGTACAATTCCTTCTTTATTATCTTTTAGCTCAAATCACTAAGATAAAATTGATTCTAATTCCATACCTATCATTTTAGAATTTAAATTCTGGCAGTTGAAATCTGACTTCCTTCTCATAACAATCAATGACTACTCGATGGACAGTTCACCATTTAATACCAAGTATTACATTAATTGCAACACATATAACTCTATCAAATTAGCAAATAAAACATTACTATAAATTTAAATATCACATCTCAGATAACCATAATTTACTTATACATTTTTCCCATAAGTGTAATTGTCTCTAAGGCACATTTAATAATTTATCTCTCCCTATACAACTGATCAACCCAAAAGTGTAAGGTACCAAAGTTAACCAATGCATCGGTTACATCATTTTGTATTCAAATCACCTATCTCTACATCCTCAGGTCTCTGTGTCTCCTGGATATTAACAGCAAAAGCCCTTCCTTGGCCCTACCAGCTGGAGCCTGACTACCACTGGGAGCTTGATCTCCCCTGCCTGTACCTTTGACTGTAGTCTCTGTACCCATATTTTGATTGGTCTGTACCACAGGTTGAGAAACTGTGACCAATGGCTGCTGCTGTTGATCACCCCAAAGAGGACATCTATTAATGAAGTGACCCTACTGGCCACACTTCAAACATGCCCCTGACTAAAACCGACACTCTCCTCCGTGCCTTCGTGCACAATATCCACAAACCAGCATACCAGGTACCTATACTGCTGGTCTATATGAGCCATATGAGTAAGTAGGTGTAGACCGTACCACAGGTGGTCCCCTACTCTGCAATCTCCTCCTCTGACTACCCCTAGATGATCTCTGCTCGAATCGGGGTACCGGCTCAACATGACTAGGATGGGAGATGCTCTCCCCCTTCTTAACCTGTGATCTTAGACCACCCTTCCTCTTCTGATCTCTCTTTGCCCACTCAGTCTTGTACTTTTCTTCCATCTGAGTGGCCTTGTCAATTACTATGGTCAATGAAGTAAATTCTGTGGCAAGTAGAGCATTATACAAGGCAGCATGCAATCCCCTCCTGAACCTGCTAATCAAATCTACCTCTGTCGGTACTGTGTGAGCAGCATATCTACTCATCCGTATGAACTCCTTGGCATACTCCTCTATTGACTTATCACCCTGCTCCAGCTGCTCAAATCTCACCAAATTTTGGGTTCTGACACCCTCAGTGATAAACTCGTCTATCAGACCCTGACGAAACTCTGCCCAGGTGGGTGGGTGCTCTCCATATAGCCTGGTCTCTATATGCCTCGAAAACCACGTCCAAGCCTTCCCCTTAAGTAACAAACCTACCAACTCAATGGATCTTAGCTCAGAACTAGGTAGTCTCCTAACTACCTTCTCAACCTCCTCCAGAAAGTCTACAAGATTTGTACCTCGGTCCCCTCTGAACTCTAGTAAGTTTAGCTTCAAAAAGCTAAACATGGAGACTTTGCACTCATCAATCTCTCTCCTGCCACTCTGTGCAGCTGGCTCCCTTTGAGCCCCCACTGGTTGCACAGGAGCCGGTGCTACTACCTTAGGTACCATTGGTGGATGAACTACTGCAGGAGCAGGCGGTGGTGGTGCCTGCTGTCTCTCTCTCCTCATCTCTCCCACCTCCCTCCTAAGCTCCATCAACCCTCTCATCATCTCAACCCTCCAAGGGTCATCTCCTCTCTCAGTGTCCTCTATAGTCTGTCAGGATTGAGACGGACCCTCTGGCACACTAATCTCCCTTACTAGGGACTCATTGGAGGCAACCCCAGCCTTTCTGATGCCTTTATCTCTGCTATCAGACATCTCTGTAATCTATCAAAAAAATATAAAAAGAGTCTCAAAATACAGTAAAAATACAGAATATAAATATACAATAGACGACAAAGGAAATCTTATGCTCCATGGTATACTTAACTCTACCCCATTCTGTAACTAATCACTATTCCTCTGTAATTTCTGTCACTATTCATCTATTACCTAGATTCATATTCTGTAAACCTAGTGCTCTAATACCACCTCTGTCACGACCTAGTTTCCCATACCGCGACAGTCTTAGGGCACGGGAAATGCCAATGGCGATCGACACCCGTAGAATTCGATACCATATGCATAATCTATAAACCTCTATTAATTATTCATTTATCAATTACCATTCATTATACAATTCTGTTACTCATTCTGTTATCCTGGTAAGCATTCTGTAGTGGGCTGTATATTTATATATAACATCATAAATCATCATATAACTCAAAATATAATTATCAATATGTCATATAATATATTCATACCCTGACTAACCTATATATACCCATGGAGCAGCTAGATAAAGAAACCTCAATATAAATACAGAAATCCAGAATTTATATAGTATAAACTGTAGCAGAAATCCACGAAAGACAGACGTTGGGATTCTGCAATCTACTCCTTTCCTGAAATGGGTAAACAATCAAACGGGTGAGTATAGATGATACTCAGTGAATTTACATGCATCACAATGAATTATAAGCGCAAATAATTGTTTATATAGGATAAGAAATAATGATACAGGGTAAATCATATAAATGACAGAATCAATATCGATGAACAGTAGGATTATCAATGGTCATATCCAATCAAGGAAATCAAAATGGTAAGACGGGTAGAGGGCCCTGAACTCGTAGACTATGTGTAATCACACGGTCGATCATATATATCATATATGCATAAGACTGATCAGGTTCTATTGCTGGAACCAAATAACCCTTCCCAGCTAGGGCATCAAATTCAATGTGCACATTGCCGATAGTATGTACCCACTACCCTGTCGGTGAGGCAGCTCTATCAAACCACTTTTGGGCCAATAGAAGGAAATAATATATCAATAGATACCATTATGTAACAATGGTACCATCACTGTCAATATGATCAATATCAATCAAATCATATAGAATATGGATCAATGGCATAAGAAAATATAACAATTAAGTAAGGATACATGTTATGGTAAACAATAACGGTATAGAACAAAAGATGGTTCGGTGGCCAAAAATAGTGGGTCAATTGGTATACCATTGTCATTAACGACAATGGCATTCAATTGGTAGGCCTATGGCATATAAACCAATAAGCCAATGATAAATAAACTAGGCAATTTATCAAACACTAGGTGACATACAATGGCAAGCCAATAGGTTAGGGTTCAGAGCAAAATTGACTTGCCCATTCAAACCAATAACAAGGTACATTGTCCAACAACATAAAGGTATCAAGAACAAGATTAAACAACATTAAATTAGGATAAAATTGGCAAGGAAAAACCAAGGAAAATCAAACAAACACATAGGCAAAGTTAGGGCATCATGGTTCAGCCACTTTAGGGTTTTGAACAATTGGTGTCCAATAATCAATTCAAGCATTTAGACATGATAATTGATGTATTGTAAACTCACCAATTGATCCAATTAGCCAAAATTCACTCCAATTGCACCAATTCCACAAAAATCCCCAATTTTTGCTACTTTGAAAATCCAATTTCTATAATCTCCAATTCTACATCAAATTAACCATCAATTAGTTGTTCATTCATATCCAATTGATCATTTCTAACATCAATCCTAACACTAATTCACAAACTCATGCTTTACAACTTCAATTTCAACATTCCAATTAGAAATTCAATCAAATTTGGATAATATAAAGCAATTAAACACTAAACCCATTCAATTGAACCTAAAATAACCTTAAAACATTAATCAAACCAAACAAATGAACTACTTACTCAAGGAACCCTCCATGGATGAAATTTTCAAAGCAATATGCCTCCCAATCCTTTGCTCCAATCAAGATTCCAAGGCTAGAAATGAATAAAGCTAAATGAGTAGTTAATTTTGCTATCAAATTTTGTTGAATTTGGTTAAGAAATGAGAAAGATATGAAGAAAAGAAATGGAAGGAGGAAAACGGAAAAAATGGAGGATGGAAAATTGGAGAAGAAGAAACCGTGAAAATGGTGGCCATATAAGACAAAATCACATGGCAAATTACAACTAAATCCCTCAAGTTCCAACCTTTATACTTTGGTCCTTAAATATTCTGAAAATTATTCTGACAATTCTGTCAGGATTTTGATATCAGTGTGAAAAGTGAATAGGCTTATTTTAATTTATTCTTATTTATAAAAATGGTTCTGGAGTCATTCTGTAACTCTGATTGATCCATTCCACTATTCACCATGAATTTCCCTTTATTTACCAAAATGCCATTGCTTACTTTTCAGTGGTCCTAAATGATTTTTGCTTCATTCTTTTTACCAAAATTACACATAAATTATAGTTATATTTTATCCCCAAGTCAACTTAAAAAATTCTTCCGTTGATCGGACTGTTAATTTTTCGGCAGTGTTTCCGACACCGCTAGTTTTCAAAAATGTTTCAAATTTGCTTTTTGACTGTGTCTCTAAAATTATTTCCCACTGATTCAAGACTAAAGGACCACATACTGAGAATTAATTCATGCACATGAGTTAGAAATTTATAGGGCATTACAATCGCAATCCGGAAATGGGTTGTGACAGTCAGAGCTAGACCTTAGACTTGGCTCTCTAATGCTTGCTTCTCTTACCTTTTTCTTACTCATATAGGCCATAAAGCCTAAAAGAATGCAACCATATCCTTTTGCTTACGTCTAGCATCTTTAGCTCCATGTCCTGACTGATAGGTGGCTCTAAGGCCTGAGACCTTCGAGTAAAATCCCATCAGGAAAATGGCATTGTTTGTGGGAATGAAGCATCATTCATTGAAGACGTTTTTAAGTGCAAACTTGTTACTATTGTATGCTCTACGAGCCATATATCTTTGTACATATTTTTGTAACTAAATCTCTATTGGCTATATATATATATATATATATTGTATTCTTCATTATGATGTTTTTCATTTATGTTGAAAATAATGTCCATAAGTATTTGTTAGATGAACGATTCTTGGTTGAGGAGAATGAGGTGACTGTTCAATCTAGTATAAGTACTTTAAACTGTTCATGGTTGTTAGACTCTTATCTCGGGCCGTATTAGATCTAGAAAGACTGTCACCTCTGTTTATCTTCATAATTAGTATGGGTTACTAATGGTTTGGAAGCAGTGAGTCACAATCCACTTGACATGATGTCAGGATAAACATATGGATACTCATAGGATAAGTGATCGAACTGTGACACTGGATGATGATGACATGGAATTTTATTGTCAGTCAATCATCAGTCATCTAAATGATGATAGTGCATATAATCCTTTGACTTGAGGTGATATATATTTCATATATAGGTGCTTAAAGTTTGTTAATACTTATATGACGGGGCTAACTATGCTCTGATATATGACATATGGTGGCCTTAGCTAGTTATATGTTGAGGCGTATGATCGACCAAGAAAGGATTTGTTCCTCAGAGTAAACACAGTCAAGATCATATGTCAACACATTCTTATTGATATAAAATCCTTGGCCAAGGTGTGGACCTCAAGAATTGAGTTGTGATATGGTTATAGTTATCTTGGTATTAGGGTTTGACCAATCTATGACCCTAACCAAGATCATAATCTTAGAACGAAAGGATTAGAGTGTATGGTAATTATGATCAATAGATTCATGGAATGTGGACCTATGTCTGAACATTCATATTTGGTTAGGTAGTCAGAACATCTATTTCATATTCGGTTGGTTAGTCATGGCATCTTTTGCTAGGGGTTAACCATGATTTATGGGAACCAATTAAGAAGAGGGATTTCCTGGATTGGACGAGAAAGCTTTCATGTGATATTAAAAGGTAATATCATTTCCCATTGTCAATCGAACATGAACCGAGAAAGTCACACAATATAAGTGCATTACTTTTGACTTAATTATCTTGGTAATAGAGATAATTGGATAGAGCAAGTTATTAAGTTAACATGATTGCTAGCATAACTATTTGCTCAGTTTTCGGTAATTGAGATTTATCGATTTAACCTAGTTTGCACGGTTTGTAAATGGTAAGGATAAATCGATGGACTAGTTATTTGGTGCTTATGGGTTGAATGACTATTGAAGTCTTTTCATTTAATGTGGGCTCAACCCACATCGGATAAATGGAAGAAAAATGGGCTTTAGGGTTTTTATGGTTAATGGACTTTCTTTTTAGTGGGCCAAAACTCCATAAAGGGTAAAAAGGTCATTTGATGGAGAGGTAAAAATTCTCCACTAAATGAAAATTAATTAACCATCAGCTAATCCTAATTTCTTATCTTTGACTAATTGAACTTTGATTAGCTTAATTAATCTTTCAAGACAGGCTTCAAAAGTCAAGTGGACAAAGACTTACAAGCCATTCAAAGCCATTTTCATCTCACTCACCTTCTCCCACTTTGTCTCTTCATTAAGGCACTTAATGAATGAGTTGAAAAATCAATAAAATAGGTGAGTGAGAGGGGATAGACATCCAACACTTGATGAATAGGCATTTGGAAGAGCAAAAATTAATTTTGTCTTTCTTTCTTATGCCCTAGAAGTTTTACAAGACACTTTCTTGATTTCTTCTTATGTTTCTATCCTTTGCAAATAAGGTAAGTGTTTGCTTGATAAGGATAGAGAAGAAGCACCATTTCTATAACTAGGAAACCTTTTCTTCTTTTTCCTTAAAGGTTTTTTTTAGTTGGTTTGACTTTGGAAGGAGAACAACAATAGAAAGTAACCTTTAGTTGAAGAAGGTACCTAGTTGAAAGATCAGCACTTGTAGACTAACAAGAGGCACAATATTTAGTGTGCTTGAAATCTTTGGTTTCAGCCTTCAAGAGGTAATTCCTTAAGCTATGTGTTGTTAAGTCTATGTATGATATATTTTGACCATAAAATAGTAGATCATTGTAGGGTGTTCTTAGTAGTTAAAATTTTAAATAGCTTCCACTGCGATTTTTAAATTTAAATACATCCGATATGAAAACACTTAGCCTACAAGTGGTATTAGAGCCACCTATTTTTGTCCAAGACCTATATTTCCATGATTAGTATATATGTAAGTGTGGTTGGGAAAAATCTCAAAAATTATAGCAATGGTTATCAATTTTGAAAAAAATGGCAGCAAGCAAACTTACTGTTCATCCAGAATTTTGCTTCCAAACAAGTATATAAACATGTATGGAAAAGAGGTTGTTTTGGGCTTGCTGAATTTTTGGATTACAAAATTGCTTTTTCCACTTAATTTTTGGATCAAACATGTTTATATAAAGTGTATATAAGGCATATAAAATGACTAATGAATATAAAATTGGTTCATGCATTTTTGGATGATGATTGTTTTATGTTGCTTTGGTCATGGCATGAAGGTGAGATCATGAACATAGGAAATTCTTGAATGAATGGGATGAATGTAATATTAATTTATTCTTTCATTAGGATTAAATGTAATAATTTAATGTTCAAGTATATATTTGTCACGTCCTACTTTTGGAGCTCGACGATCTTAGAGCATAGGTTAACTTAAGGTTACCAGAAACCCGTGGAACCCTTTAAACTTGACAATCATTAATCATTTATACTTTAATCCACTCATTAATATTCAATTTTTATTTATTACTTATTAATTTTATAAAAATTTTGACAGAGTCTCCTTTATAATTTTAATGCTATTCCTGACCCAAAATCGAGTCTTTCAAAAATTACACAACCTGCATAAAAATTATTTTTACACTCTTAATAATTTTTTCATCTTTATACCCTCAACTTCGCAGTTTAACAGACATACATGACACTTCTAAATCTCTTTCATAACATGTAAATTTCATTTTAACATTTTCAGTATCACTGTCATTATCACTTCACTATCATTATCATTAGCAAGTATTCATATAATATTTTTACATCATTAATCTATCTATATACAGTACCATGAAGCTCTAGAGATTTTATACATATGACTTTTTAATAATTAATCACTACCTTGAAGCACTTGATCTTCCGTCTTCCAAGTCAAAGAAGGAATGACTTGGATATAGTCATCTCAATCTCATTCCTGTAAAAAAAAAAAAAATTATAAACCACTATATGATGAGTATAAAAATACTCAGTGAGAATGTATACATCATTAAACATGAGATATAAGCATATAATAATAAATGTTATCAATGGAAGTCAAGTACTAATAAATAAAATAAATGGATAATAGCATTTCAAATTTGCTTGTCATTGGTTAATTAATTTGCACACTAAATGTCTTTGAGAGTTTGGAACATGTAACAATCATATTGATGATAAACAATGATAGATAAAGGAATAGTTATCAATGGTAAGCAACAAGAAATAAGGTTTGGAATCAATGAACAGGTAAACAATATTCATATCATGTAGATAAGATAAATAATAGGCCATGAACACGTATAATCTCATATCAATCTCATGTCAATCTCATATCATATACATAAGGATGATCAAGCCAGACTAGGATAGTTAACCCTTCCTAGCTAGGGTACCATGTAAAGTCAATGTGCACATTGCTGATGGTATTTACCCGCTACCCCATCGGTAAGGAAGCTCTGTCAAATCCACTTGTAAATAGTCCAATATAAATCAAAAATAATATCAAGTATTTATTAGAAATATTACGATATAATGGCATTTAATCGGTATATATGGACTTACTTAACAATCGGTGTTAATATATTTCGATGAACATGTAACAGTTTTCCTTATTTGGTATAAAGGTAGCAACTTATCAATAAATATCATGGTACATGATTAAACATTTGGTGTGCTTAATTTTGGGATCATTTGGGTACATAATCAATCAAGTACAATATCATGATTCAGGTTTTTGATATGAACAAATTCAATAGGTATTGCAAATTTCAATAACAATCAATGGATATAGATCATTTTAATCTTGAAGTAAATCAAAGGATAATCAATAGCAATAAAAAAAATGATATTCAATCAAGAAGGAAGTATGTTCTTTGATTCATCAAGTCAAAACCATGGTTATGCATAATGATGTATACATTACTCACCTCACTAGCACTTTCTATTGCACTTTACTCATTGTTTTCGTTTGTAATTCCATTTCCTTGGTTCATTACTCAAATGCTCATGGTACTCATCACTGTCTTTTATTCATTCTTAACTCTGCATATTCAATTAATTTACATTTAGATACTATTTAACATAAAATTACATAACTTATACTTATATTAAAGAAATTCTTAAGAATTTCCAAATTACTAAGGTTTTTCTGTGCGAAATTCTTTATTGGCAGCCTGTGTTCCATTACTCATATATTTTTCTACATTTATCCAATTACTTTAATTCTTATTCTTACATAAACTAGACATATCAAACTCTAACATATCCAAAATTCACCTTATTCACATTACTACACAATTTATAGTGTTAATTTAAACTTAGTGATACAACTAGCCCTGCTGCCCTGCATTTTGTCTGCATTCCTATTCTGGCAGTCTATACTATTTTACCTATAACTCCATTTATACTTATCCAATTACTTTGATTATTTTTTATATTTACTCTAGACATATGAGATTATAATATTTCAAATTTCAGATTATTTGGTTAACTATAAAATTATTAGCGAATTTTCAAAGTTAAACTATTGTCCTGAAATCCTTGTCTGAATAGACCCAGTTTTCATGTTTATAATTAATTTTTTGTTCATCTAATTATAAAAACATTTTATATAAATTTAGATAAAATATAAATGAACATCTTTAATATTTAACAATTTCTCTAATTCATAATTTAAAGTCCTCATATCCATAGAACTCAGTAACCTATATTTTGTTTATCAGTCAATTCTGGCAGTATATACTTATGGCTTAATATTTCAAAAATCACAAATCCAATTGAAAAACCCTTATACATGGCTATAGATAAGATATAAAGAAACTTTTTTTTTTTTTTTTTTTTATGTTGAACACTTCTTCTAATTCTGTCTCTATAATTCTATACAATTAATACACAGTAGTAAACTTCTAGAAAACTTAATTCTGGCCAATCACAGTTTTTACTCAATAATTCTTTCCTCACTTTAATATTTACAAATTAATTTTACAGAAATATAATATATTTATCTACAACTTTCAATTTTTAACCAACTTTAAATTCATACATTAAAAATTCAGAATTCTACCTACAAATTACTGCCTTAACACAAATTCAAAATTCCTTTTAAACCCTAGTCTATTCTTTACACTTTTAGCTCAATTAACTCAAATATTTATCAAATCAAACCATAAAATCCTTAAATTTAACTAAAAACTGAACTTTAGAAAATTTACTTTAAACTTGAACCATTGAATTTCTCCTCCTTTTATTCCACCAAATAGCTTGAATACCAAATTCCATCTAGTTTTTCTCCATTAATCTTTTTCCTTCTTCAATTTTCTATCTATTTTGGTTTGGTTTATTTGGAAGGGTTAGAAAACCTATTTCTTTCTCTAAGGTTCGGCCAACTCCTTTGAATATCTAGCTATGTTCATCCATTTATATACCAAGTAAATAAAAAGAAATGAAACAATAGAAAATTCTAGATTTTATCTATTTGACAGTTTCCTATGGCATTTAACGTAAAATCTTCATATTATTTAATAATCAAATAATGACTTCCTATCAAAAATCCTCTCCATCACACACTATAACTGGCCACATATGCTTCTTTATAGAATAGGTGGGTCCCACAACTTTACTTAATTGCACTTTAGTCCAAAATTTTCCTTAATTGCATTTTTACTCCAAAAGTTTTTGTAATTTATTCTGTTTATTTTGTTAAGAATCAACCTTCAGTGTGGGAAATGAAAATGCTCATTTTGAGCTGCTGTAATTGTTAAAAATGGTTATGGGTAAATTTTAGATCCCAAACAGTAAATTTTCAAAATCGCCTTCAAAATTATCATTATTTACGATTTTGCCACTCTTTAAACTTTCAGTGTTCCTAAAAGTTTTTCAGTTCTTTTTTTTCTCCATAATTTCACATAAAATTAACTAACTTAATCCCCCCAAGTGTAGGTCAAAAATTCTTAAATTAGCCGAACTGCTATTTTCCCAGGTAGTATAATTAATACCGATATTTTCCGGTACAGTATCACAAAAGTGACCCTGTTGAGGTTCAAGAATTTTTGAGTGTTATACTCTATCACTCTTTGTATATTTCAGTAATTAATTAAACCCAATTCTTACTTATATTAAAACTTCATCAGTTTATATAATCCACTATCTACTGTTCTGTTTCACTGTCTACTATTCTGTTTGCTGGGGTATTACAATATTCATTCATTTGAGCTCTATTAAGCAAAGTTTTGCAATTTCACCTTAGTATGCCAAGGCTTACCATTGTAATGCAACGAAAGGCGTGGGAGATTCCAACACAAATTATTGCTTGGAATTAGGCCCATTAGAATTAGTCCATGGTCGATCTTGTGTATGTTGTTCATTTTTTGATATATGTATGAATGTATGGTTAAATGAATTTAGAAATACATATGAAATTGAAAAAGGGATAATGTGCAAAGGGAGACCTAATAAAATTAAAGCCATTAAATGTTCCAATAAAGGAATTAAGTCTAAAGCTCTCCAATGGAGCAACATAATCTATAGACATTAAAATTGACACCGAATATATGAAAACATATGGTGACATATTTAATTTGGAAAGTATGTTATTGATAAGGTCTACCTTTGCACATTAGGTCTATTATGAAAGGCTAATATCAGCAATATATATCTGAGACCCGTAATATTATGAGCCGAATTTGATTGAACCTCACACAGGTTGTGAAGAGCTAGTTATGCTCACTTATGAAATATCAAAGTAAGTAATACCAGCAATGTGTACCTGAGCGGTGCTTTGACATATTTATAAGAACTCAATCACTCACTAGAAATCTACCCAATAGGATTTTTGTTTCCTATTTGGAAGTGTGGGATTTGCCAAATTAGTGGGAGGATCATAAATTTATTAAATACCAAATCTTTATGGTGGTTATTAATTTGTTAAATAAGATAACTAATGAAATTAATTATTTTTTTACAATTACTCACCTAATTTAATTATGGCAAATACCTCCTGTGAACACTGAATTTTTACACCCCTCGGACTTGTGACAAGACGAATGACATTAACCGGAGCCTGAACCATTCACAGAGGGACTCAAAAATATCAGAAACAGGCTCTAGCCTATACTGCCGCCTCCAAAGGGAAGCACTGTTGCCCTCCTTAGGAGGTGGTGCCGCCAAGCCTTGGGCGGCGCCGCCACAAGCCTTGGGCGGTGCTGCCACCCCCCTTGGGCGGCGTCACCCTCCCTTTAGTATGGCAGCTAGTAGCATGTGGTGCAGTGCTGCCCCCTTTGAGCCCTTGTGCCTTAAAAACCCCTGGTGGCGCTGCCACCTCCCTCTGGCTGCACAGGCTTGCCTTGCCCGTGGCAGCTTTGTTCCAAACTAGTTTTTTCCAAATCCTACATTGAAAAATGATAGGATTTGACTCTCCAAGGCTCTACTATAAATATATGATCCCTTTGACCTAGTTCTAGGCCCCGAAATCTCTTGAAGTTGAATTTTCCTTCTTAGATTTCTTCTCTTCTCCCTCATATACCTATTTTTCTTATTTCTTTAACTCTCTTTGAGTTTAAAGAATAACTCTTTAGGGAGTGTGGAGACCTATCACGACTCGTTTCCGAATCGCGACGTTCTAAGTATACGGGAGATGTCAATGGCGACCGGTACCCGTAGAACCCAGTATCACATGCATAATCTATAACCATCAATTAATTAATCATTTTGCTTAATTACTATTTATTCTGTAATTCTTTTTGTAATCTAGTGCGATTGGCTGTAACAGTCATAATATCATGCCATATACTCATCATATATCCTAAAATATCATCACATACATATGTAACTGTTCATATCCTAGCTAACCCATACATACCCTATGAAGCAGCTAGATTATGAACACCAAAAATTTAGAATATATAATATTTACATCAAATGACAGTAAGCAGAAATCCTCGGATGTTGGAAGATGGGATTCTGCAATCTACTCCTCTCCTGATATGGTTAAACAAAGAAATGGTGAGTATATAAGATATTCAGTGAATCTATATGCATCGCAAATCAAATAGGATGGGTCAGTGATACATAACAATAAAGGAACAATGGAAACAATGGAAAATCAAGAATTAGAAGATTGTGCATTTTACCTCCTTTGATGTTCATGCTAGAAAATGATTTTTTCTACCTAATTAGAAGTGTGAGGTGAGTTTAATATACATCATTTGACATGTCTAAAGAATTGAAATGAGCATTGGACATCTCCCCTAATTTCATCATCTTGGCTAAACCATTTGACACTATTCTCCCTATGATTTTTGTGTTGTTTTTCTTCTTGTTTCACATGCCATTTTGATCCATTGAATGATGTTTATTATTTAATATTTAATACCTATTGTGTAGCCTTGATTGTGAGCTTGTTGTTGTTAATATGGGCAATGTCAATGTTGCACCATAACCTAACCAAATTGTCCATTGAATGTTGCACACTAAGTGTTTGTTAAAATGCCTAGTTCATTTTTCATAGGCCTATCACTTGTTTCATCCATAGGCCTACTATTTGATGCCATTGTTGCTAGCGACATTGGCTAGCCAATTGTGCTAACCATTGATCCTTTGATAACCAATATGTATACCAAACCTTTCATGATTGTTATATCTATTGTTATTCCATTTTTCTATTCCATTGGCTAACAGTTATTAAATTACAATATTGTTTAATTGATTTGAAAGCTAAGGTTCATTGATAAGCTAAATGCTTCCTATTGTGTTTTTATTGACTTGTTCCATTCCTTTATTGGATATGTTGTGATTTGAAAGGGCTTCCTCACCGACGGAGTAGTGGGTAAATACCATCGACAATGTGCACATTGACTTTACATGGTACCCTAGCGAGGAAGAGTTAACTGTCCTAGCCATAAGACCTTATCAGTCTTATGTACATGTCACGACCCTTTTTTGGATCGTGACGGTCCTAGGATGCGGGAGATGCCAATGGCGACCGGCACCCGTAGAACCTAGTATTACATGCATAATCTATAACCATCAATTAATTATTCATTTTACTTAGTTATCATCCATTCTGTCATTCTATAATCCTTTTTGCAAATTAGTGCAATTGGTTGTAACAGTCACTACATCATGCCATATACTCATCATATATCATATCATATCATTACATACATATATAATTATTCATATCCTAGCTAACCTATATATACCCCATGGAGCAGCTAGATTATGAACACCAAAAAATAATACAGAATTCAAAAATAATTACATATATCAAATGTGAGTAGAAATCCATTGGATGACAGACGATGGGATTCTGCAATCTACTCCTCTCTTGAAATGGTTAAACAAGGAAAAAGTGAGTATATAAGATACTTAGTGCATCTATATGCATCGCCAATAAAAATTGGATGGGTCAATAACATATAATAATAAAGGAGCAATGGTGTCACGACCCGGTTTTCCAAACCGCAATGGTCCTAGGGCACAGGAGATGCCAATGGCGACTGGCACCTGTAGACCCAGTATCACATGCACAATCTATGAACCACAATATATTATCCATATTAATTAATTACCATCCATTCTGTTATTCTGTTATGCATTCTGTAATTATTCTGCAATTGGTTGTAATAGTCATATATCATATCATACATCATCATATAACTCAACATATCATCATCAGTATATACATATGTTCATTTCCTAGCTAACCCATACATACCCCATGGAGCAGCTAGATAATGAACACCAAAACAATAATATAGAATATCAAAAAATATACATCAGTCTATCTGTAGTAGAAATCCTCGGAAGATAGATGACAGGATTCTGCTGCCTACTCCTCTCCTGAAATGGGTAAACAATGAAAAGAGTGAATATAGACGATACTCAGTGAATCTACATGCATTCATAATAATCAGTAGGCAATAATAAAGTAATGGTATCAGTGGAACAAATAACAGTATATATATAATCAATATCAAGGTACAATATAGCCAATGAATACAGTATAGGCTCGGTATCATATGGTAAAATAGATAAAGGGATGGACTATATGAAAAGAAATCATACAATCTCCAGTAATCCGTATCTGTATGGACCATATAGGTCTCCAGTATCATATCTGTATCAGTGAGCATAAGGCTGATCAGGCCCTATGGCCAGGACCATAACCCCTCCTAGCTAGGGTATCAGTAATACAATGTGCACATCGCCAACAGTATTTCCCCACTACCCTATCGGATCGGTAGCTCTGCCAAGCCATATAAGGGTCAATAATAAGGGATACCATAAGCAACAATGGCATCCAGAAATCAATCAGTTCAATATCAATCAGTTCAGTTATCAATATGAACAATAGCAATGTTATAGATAATATACAATCAATGGTAATTGGTTTGGCAATAGGGAAAGACATGAAACAAAAGTTGGTCCGATAGTGGAAAATGGTAGGTCAATTAGCATGTCAACGTCACTGGCGACAATGGCATTCAAATGGTAGGCCTATGGAATACAAACCAATAGGCCAATGGCAAATGAACTAGGCATTTCATCAAACACATGGTGGGCATACAATGGCAAGCCAGCAGGTTAGGTTAGGGTGCAAACTTGACTTGTCTAGTTCAATCAACACAAAGCCACATTGTCAACAAAGGTATAGGCATCAAAGAAACACAATTAAACAATATCAAAATAGGATCCAATAGCATGGAAATTCAAGTAAAAATCAAAGGAAAATGGGCAATGTGAATAGTACCCACCATTCGGCCAAACATGAGATTTTAGGGCAAGGTTCCAATCATCAATTCAATGATATAGGCATGTCAAATGATGCATGTAGAACTTACCTAATGCTTCAAATAGCCTTTGTACAAGTCAATTCCACCAAAATCACAAATTGCACCAATTAGGTCACTTTGATCCAAACTTCAATTCTACATCAATTAGTTGCCTAATCACATCCAATTGACTAATTCTAACATCAATTAACAAAAACTAACACTAAATCATCAATTCATTTCATAAAACTTCAAATTAACTAAACCAATTTAGGGATTTCCATCAAATAACATCAATTGATATAAATTGACTTCAAACCTTTCTAATTCAACCTAAATAACATCTAAATAATCAATTAAACTAAGAAAATCACATCTTTACCTCAAAAGCACAAAGTGGCTGAAATATTCCTTTAGTTCCTTCTTGAAATCTTTAGCTCCTTTCTACAAATTAAGGATAGAAATGATGAAAGCTAAGTTAATTTGTTAATTTTCCATCAATTTCCTTAAGAAATCTATAAGAAATGAAGAAGAAATTGAAGAAGAAGAAGAGAAATGGGTTTCGACCAAAGCAATCAAGGAAGAAGAAGATGAAGCAAAAATGGCTAAGGCAAAATAAATAGAAAAATCCAATTTGGCAAATTACAATTAACTCCCCGAACTTCCGTCCATTACACTTTGGTCCAAAATCTTCTGTAATTTATTCTGTCAATTCTGTCAAGATTTAGATATCAGAGTGGTAAGCTTATTTTAATTTATACTTATTTATAAAAATAGTTTCAGAGTCATTCTGTAACCCCGACCGATCAATTTTCACTATTCACCTTAAACTTCCTTAAAATTACCATTTTGCCATTAGTTACTTTTTCAGTGTTCCTAA
>CANXYC010758491.1:0-14573 GCA_948193065.1 Aleurites moluccanus | reverse complement strand
AGGAGATTATTGTTGAGCAAATTATTAAAGGAAACTCAAGAGTAAATTGTGTAGAGGTAAGTATGAACATTGCATATGTAATTTGCTTCTTTGAAATGAATTGTTCAAACCTTCCTAATGTTTACATACATGAAATTGTATTATGCACCTATTCATTGAAAACCCTATGATGTTCTCAAACAAATAATGATTTGTTCATGTGATTACATTATATGAATGTAAATGGCTTGGTCATTCTTCCTTGGACCAAGTTCATATGTAACCATTTGTTAACTTAACTGAATTTATATTGTATGTTGTTGGTCTTGTGACCAATATGTTTCTTATGAGATTGAAACCATATGACCCTATAGATAAAACACTATTCCCAATGAGAGTAAATTCATTGGTTCATTGTGCACTTTGGGAACCTAGATGATAGGGTTTTTATCAGTGTTCCACCTAAAGGGGACCATGAGCTGTAGGCGTATGCCTGGCCAAGTATGCATTTACGACAAGGTAGCAAGGACTATCGATACGCTCTGTTGTGATAGGTAGCTTGGCTACTGATGCACTCTGTAGTTCTACCATGTAATTTGATAGTGCTATTTGATTGTGAGCACTTCTGTTCTTGTAAGCCTAACCATTTGATATTTTCTTACCCATGTTAGATGGATTGACCTTTCCTTTGGATTGATGGATTTCTTTTATATTGCATGTTCATATCTTACTGAGTTGAAGGCTCACTCCTCTTTTGTGGATTTCAGGTGATAGTATGGCTCGCGAGGGAGCTAATTTAGAATATAGAGCTTCTTGACTCATTCCTCCAAGAAGCTTTCATTGTAATCATTTTGATATATATATATATATATATATATATATATATATGCATATGCATTTATATTTATTGAATTGTATTATGGTAGTATATGTATTCGGAGTGTACTCTAGAGCTCTGTAGTTAGATGTTGGGGATGATAATATTTTGATGACTAAATTGTTATAAATGGGTTACCCTTGTTCCTTAGTGATGTGGGAAGTATCTTTTGATCGGTAAGGAACAAGAGGAAATTCTTTAATGATATACATTTATATGTATGAATGGTTCTTACTTAAATCTATGAAATGAATGTTTTAATGATAATATATATATATGATGTAGATATGAAATGTGTATGAGATCCAGGATATGAGAGTTCTACGAGTTTATGGTGGCCTTAAGCATACCCTTGCCCTAGGACCGTCGCACCACTGGAGTCGGGCTGTGACAAAGGTAGCACCAGAGCTATAGGTTTATAATCCTTAACATAGAAGATAGGAAGAGATGCATGAGCACTAGTATAAGTATTGATTAAGATAACTATGGAGCATAGGATTTGTGTCTCGGTCAATTGTGTCTTCCTTTGGTATATATATCTGCGTTATGTATATGTAGTGCGTTTGATAATGTTTGTTCTTTTTATCAGTATCGAGATGCCTCCATGGCATGGTAGAGGACGACGTCGAGGCCGTCCTAAGCGAGATCTACCTTCTGAAGATGGTTTTGTGGTTGGAAATGAGGTCCCTCTTATACCACCAGTGGATGTGGCTCATATGGCTCAGCAATTAGATCAACTGCAGAGGAACTATGCAATGATAGCTGAGTTCATTACTCAACAAAGGCAGCAACAGGTACCTCCAGTTCAGGTTCTAGAAATTCCTATTCCTCCGATAGTTCCACCACCTATTGTACATCAAGTGGAAAAGGTATCATTTGAGAGGTTTCTCAAGCTTAAGCCATCGGAGTATAAGGGTGAAGTGGATCCTACAGATTTTCTAGAGGAAATTGAATAGAAAGTGCAGATTCTGTGGATTCCTGACAGAAGAGCCATAGAATTTATAGGATATTTAATGAAAGCAGAAGCCAAGGATTGGTTTAAGAGAAGCATTTCTGGCATGCTTCGAGAAAATGAAGAGCTATCTTAGGAGAGATTTAAGGAATTAGTGCTGAATAAATTTCTTCCAGAAAGTGTAAGGGAAGCTAAGTCCCTGGAGTTTGAAAGATTGGTTCAAACACATAGTATGAGTGTTTCAGAGTATGCCAATAAGTTCAGTCAGTTGAGTAAATTTGCTCCAGCCTTGGTGCCTACAGAAGGGGCAGGGATTCAAAGGTTCCGCAGAGGATTAGTGTCTCCATTGTTTAAACTCCTAGCTGCCCTTGAGTTTGATTCCTATTCTAAGATAGTGGACAAGACTAGGATAATTGAGAATAGGGAGATGGAAGCCAGATCAGAAAGGGTTGAGAAGAAGAAATTCAAAGCAGATAGTTCTTCTAAGCAGTATAGTGGAATGAAAAGTATGGGGGTGGCACATCACTCAGCTTCTAGGAGTGGGTATAGAGGACCTACATAGAGGCCACAACAGAGTCAGATTACTCCTGGACCCACTTTTTAGATGAGCCATGGTTTAGCTAGCTTTGCACCATCCAGGGCTCTTAAACCTTTGTGTCATACATGCGGCAAATTTCATAATGGCCCTTGTCGCTATGCCTCAGAAGCATGTTTTAAGCGTGGACAACAAGGTCATTTTCTCAAGAATTGTCTGCAACCAACTATTGGAGGAAGACTACAGGCTTCTTAGGCTATAGTTCAGATGACTAGGGAAAGAGGTATTATTCAGTAGCAAGGTTCAGGTAGAGGCATTGTGGGTAGGACTATAGAGGTTGGCAAAGAATCAGGTCAGCATGTGGCTCAGGCTTTAGGGTCAGTTCCTATGGGTAAAGATAGAGGGAGAGTTTTTGCTCTAGTATAGCATGAAGCCCAAGCATCCAATACAGTGGTTACAGGTATTCTTCCAATCCAAGCCTTGAATGCTAGAGTATTGTTTGATTCGGGAGCTACGCATTCTTTTATGTCATCCTGTTTTGCTAAGAAATTGCATGTGCCCTATGAATTGCTAGAATCTGTATTGGTGTTTCTACTCCTTTGGAGGAAGAGATTGAAGTTCAAAAATTTTATCCCTCATGTGTAGTCAGTATAGGTGGCAAAAGTTTGAATGTGGATCTGATTGAACTACTTGTGTTGGAATTTGATGTGACATTGGGCATGGATTGGTTGTCCAAGCACTATGCTACCATAGACTGTAATAGAAAGAAGATAGTTTTCAAGCCAGCTTCAGGTGAGGAGTTCGAATTTCAAGGGGAAAGGAGCGAAGCACCATATAATGTGATATCAGCCTTAAGGGCGATGAGATTAATGAAGAAAGGATGCCAAGGATATTTGGCTTATGTGCGGGATACTTGAAAAGAAGTTCAAGATTTGGAATGGATTCCTGTTGTTAACGAGTTCCTAGATGTATTTCCTGAAAAGTTACCTGGTTTGCCACCTGATAGAGAGATAGAGTTCAGTATAGAGTTGCTACCTGGCATGAGTCCGATTTCTATTCCTCCATACCATATGGCACCAGTAGAATTGAGGGAGTTGAAGACTCAACTGCAAGATTTGCTTGATAAAAGATTTGTCAGACCTAGCAGGTCACCATGGGGTGCACCTGTACTCTTTGTAAAGAAGAAGGATGGTTCTATGAGATTATGCATAGATTACAGGCAGCTCAATAAGGTAACTATCAAGAATAAGTATCATTTGCCAAGAATAGATGATTTATTTGATCAGTTGTAAGGTGCAAGTCATTTCTCCAAGATAGACTTAAGGTCGGGGTACCATCAGTTGAGAATTTGGAATGAGAACGTATCGAAGACAGCTTTCCGGACCAGATATGGGCACTATGAGTTCTTAGTGTTGCCATTTGGATTGACTAATGCACCAGCTGCATTCATGGATTTGATGAATAGGATGTTCAGAACATTTTTGGACAAGTTTGTCATTATGTTTATCGATGACATTCTTGTGTATTCTAAGAGTAAAGAAGAGCATGAGAAATACCTTAGGATTGTGTTGCAGACTTTGAAAGAGCATCAGCTGTTTGCAAAATTTTTGAAGTGTGAATTATGGCTTGAGAGTGTGGGTTTTCTGGGGCATATAGTGAGCAAGGAAAGGATTGAAGTTGATCCTAGAAAGGTTAATGCAATTCTTAGTTGGCCTAGACTCATAAATATTTCAGAAGTTAGAAGTTTTTTGGGTTTGGTAGGCTACTGCAGGAGGTTTGTTCAAGACTTCTCTAAGATTGCAGCTCCTTTGAGCAAACTTACCCAGAAGCAAGTTAAATTTCTATGGTCGGATGCATGCGAAGAGAGCTTCCAAAAGTTAAAGGCTTGTCTCACCATGACACTGGTCTCAGCTTTGCCATCGGGTGAAGAGGGATATGTGGTGTATTATGATGCATCGAGAGTAGGGCTTGGTTATGTGCTTATACAGCATGGAAGGGTGATAGCCTATGCTTCTAGACAGTTGAGGAAGCATGAGGTGAATTATCCAACTCATGATCTTGAGATGGATGCAGTTGTATTTGCCCTGAAGATATGGAGACATTCTATGTATGGAGAGAAATGTGAGATTTACACAGATCATAAGAGTTTGAAATATATATTTCAGCAAAAAGATCTTAATCTTAGGCAAAGAAGGTGGGTTGAATTACTTAAGGATTATGACTGTGAAATCTTGTATCATCCGGGGAAAACAAATGTGGTAGCCGATGCATTAAGTAAGAAGTCTTTGGGAAGCTTAGCCCATATTCAAGTAAGTATAAGATCATTAGTGAGGGAAATGCAGAGTTTGCATGATATGGGAATTAGTTTGGAATTATCAGATTCCGGAATACTTTTGGAAAATTTCCAAGTCAAGCCAATTCTCATTGAACAAATTAGAGAAGCTCAAGACAAAGACCCTCAATTGGTGAAGATAAAGAATGATGTGAGATTAGAAAAAGCTCCAGGATTTACTGTGACTGATGGCATGTTGAGACATGGTAGCAGGTTATGTGTTCCAGCAGTTGATGGTTTAAGAGATATGATTCTTAAGGAAGCACATCATGCCAAGTATAATATGCATCCTGGTGCAACAAAGATGTACCATAACATTAAAAATTCATATTGGTAGAGCGGAATGAAAAGAGATGTCATAGAATATGTAGCCAAATGTCTAACTTGTCAGCAAGTCAAGTTTGAGCATCAGAAACCATCGGGACTACCTCAAGAGTTGCCATTGCCAAAATGGAAATGGGAGAGGGTGACTATGGATTTTGTGGTTGGATTGCTAAGGACTTCAAGGGGCTATGACTCAATATGGGTCATTGTGGATTGATTAACCAAGTCAGCTCATTTCTTGCCAGTCAAGATGACTTATGTAGCTTCTCAATATGCCCAGATTTAAGTTGACGAGATTGTCAAACTTCATGGAGTTCCAGTTTTGATTATCTTAGATAGAGGTATTCAGTTCACCTCGAGGTTCTGGCAGAAATTGTAAAAATGTCTGGGTACACAGCTTGATTTTAGTACAGCTTTTTATCCGCAAACAGATGGGCAATCGGAGAGGACCATCCAAACTCTAGAAGACATGTTGAGGATGTGCATTATAGACTTTGGAGGAAATTGGGATGCTCACTTGCCATTGATAGAGTTTGCCTATAACAACAACAATCATTCCATAATTCAGATGTCCCCTTATGAAGCTTTGTATGGCAGGAAATGCAAATCTCCCTTGTATTGGGATGAGGTTAGAGAAAAGTATATCGAAGGACCAGAATTGATAAGATACATGTCAAAAAAGGTTCCACTGATTCGAGAAAGATTGAAGACAACTTTTAGCCGCCAAAAGAGCTATGCGGACCTAAAGAGGAAAGATCTTTAGTTTTCCATTGGAGATCTTGTATTTCTAAAGATCTCTCCAATGAAAGGAGTTCTACAGTTTGGCAAGAGAGACAAACTATCTCCATAATTTATTGGACCCTTTGAGATTTTAAGCAAGGTTGGAGAGGTTTCATACAAGTTAGCTTTGCCTCCTAGCATGTATAGTATGCATCCAGTGTTTCACGTATCGATGCTTCGTAAGTTTGTTACCGACCCTTCTCATGTGCTACAAGTACCGAAAGTGGATCTCCAACTAGATTTGACATATGAAGAAATTCCAATTGCAATTATGGACCGAATGGTTAAAAAGCTAAGGAATAAAGATATACCAATGGTTAAGGTCCTATAGAGAAATCAAGCCATGGAAGAATGTACTTGGGAAAGTGAGCAAAGTATGCAATACAAGTATCCCTACCAATTTTAGGCTTAAGACAAATTATTATAAATTCAAGGATGAATTTATTTAAGGGGGCAAGAATGTAATATCTATCATTTTTGGTTATTTTATTAATTGTATGTTTGTTGAATTAATTGAAGATATAAATATTTTGAGAAAATCCAGAAAATTTTTGGTTGCAGGGTAGATTTTGTGAGGATGATTTATTAATTTTAAAGGAATAATTTGGTAAAGTATAAAACATAAAAGTTGTAGGTGTATATCTCATCTTTAATTCTATTAAACATTTCTATAAAATTTTGTGTGTGTGAAGAGTTATGCCTCTTTGACCAGAACCTAACTGGTTCATTATTTTCTGCAGGAATCTGAATATGTTTGAATTTTTTGGGAATGATTGAGGCTAAATGAGCCAAAAGTGAAAAAACTAGAAATGTCCCTTTATGTATTATGATGTTGTATGTAAAATTTGAGGAGATTTAGATAAGCATAATGTAGTGGAGAGTGGAATTTCTCAGGCCTGTTCGGATGAATTTTGGGTAGTAAGTCAGGGTGAAATTTAGGGAGTCACCATAGTTTGTGTAGTTATCCTTTTGATTTGAATTTTGGATATGTTGGGATCTTGAATGTCTATTTTAAGTGACAAAAGGAATCAAAAAGTTTGAATGTTTGTATCTCATTTGCGAGTTAATCAAATATAAGTTGTCGAGGAAGGGTTTCAGCTCGGCAGAGACTGGTATTTACGAGCTGGCAAATGCGATGTGGCATTTGTGAGCCGACAATGTGAGCAGGAGAAGTGGCGAGGTGAGATTTCCGAGGTGGCAATTGGCGAAGAGGCATATACAAGGTAGCATATGCAAAGTGGAGTTTGGCGTAGAGGCATATGCGAGGTGGCATATGCGAAGTGGAGTTTGGCGAAGAGGAGTTTGGCAAAGAGGCATATGCGAGGTGGCATATGTGAAGTGGAGTTTGATGAGGAGGCATATGAGAAGTGGAGTTAGGTGAAGAGGCATTGCCGAGGCGGCATATGCGAAGTGGAGTTCACGAGGAGAGTTGGCGAGGCGGCATATGCGAAGAGGAGTTTGCAATGAGAGTTTGGCGAGGCAGCATATGCGAGGCGACATATGTGAATTGGACATGTGAAGTGGGATTGGCGAAGTGGCATTGCCAGAGCGGATTGACAAAGTGGCAATTGCGAGCTGGCTTATGTGAGGTGGCTTTGCCGAGGCGAATTGGCGAGCGAAAATTTTGAGGCAATAGCCTATTTAACCAGTGCCCAGTAGCGATTTGTTTGCATGATTTTCCTTCTTCTTCTCTTCGTTCTTCTCAGATTAGTTCCATTTATTTTTCTAATGCATTAATACTTAAAATTGATGCATTAAATCTCTATATTATCATATTTTAAGGCATCAATCTTCAGTTTCAAGCAGATTTTCTCAAGAAATCAGTTTTGGAGAAATAAGGTAAATTTTCTTCAAATATAATTTTCTTTTTAGATTAATAAATTCTGGTAGTTAGAATAGTTAATTAAGGGTATATAGAATTTATTAAAAGCATTTTGAGATTATTAATGATAATTAATGTAGGAGAAATCAGAATTTATATGCTGTCATAAATAGTAACATGAACAGTAATTTTGAAATTAAATTTAGATTTTCTTTAATAGTTGAACTAAATTGATGTTGGGAATCAAAAATAGAAACTATAAGATGGTAAAATTTTAAGAAATCATAGAGTATTATTGATTAAGGAAAACCCTAATTTTGAATATTTGGAAAAAATTCATAGGAGAAGAAAACCAAGAAAATTGATGAGATTATTGTTGAGCAAATTATTAAAGGAAACTCAAGAGTAAATTTGTAGAGGTAAGTATGAACATTGCGTATGTAATTTGCTTCTTTGAAATGAATTGTTCAAACCTTCCTAATTTTTACATACATGACATTGTATTATGCACCTATTCATTGAAATCCCTATGATGTTCTCAAACAAATAATGATTTGTTCCATATGATTACATTATATGAATGTAAATGGCTTAGTCATTCTTCGTTGGACCAAGTTCATATGAAACCATTTGTTAACTTGGGTGAATTTATATTATATGTTGTTGGTCTTGTGACCAATATGTTTCTTATGAGATTGAAACCATATGACCCTATGGATAGAACGCTCTTCCGAATGAGAGTAAATTCATTGGTCCATTGTGCACTTTAGGAACCTAGCTGATAGGGTTTTTATCAGTGTTCCACCTAGAAGGGACCATGAGCTCTAGGCGTATACCTGGCCAAGCATGCGTTTGCGATAAGATAGCAAGGAGTACCGATGCACTTTGTTATGATAGGTAGCATGACTACTGATGCACTCTGTAGTTCTACAATGTAATTTGATAGTGCTACTCGATTGTGAGCACTTTTGTTCTTGTAAGCCTAACCATTTGATATTTTCTTACCCATGTTAGATGGATTGACCTTTCCTTTGGATTGATGGATTTCTTTTATATTGCATGTTCATATCTTACTGAGTTGAAGACTCAGTCCTCTTTTGTGGATTTCAGGTGATAGTATGGCTCGCGAGGGAGCTAATTTAGAAGATAGAGCTCTTGACTCATTCCTCTAAGAAGCTTTCATTGTAATCATTTTGATATATATATGCATATATATTTATTGAATTGTATTATGGTACTATATGTATTGGGAGTGTACTCTAGAGCTCTGTAGTTAGATGTTGGGAATGATAATATTTTGATGACTAAATTGTTATAAATGGGTTACTCTTGTTCCTTAGTGATGTGGGAAATATCTTTTGATCGGTAAGGAACAAGAGGAAATTCTTTAATGATATGCATTTATATGTATGAATGGTTCTTACTTAAATCTATGAAATGAATGTTTTAATGATAAAATATATATATGATGTAGATATGAAATGTGTATGAGATCCAGGATATGAGAGTTCTACGGGTTAATGGTGGCCTTAAGCCACCCTTGCCCTAGGACCATTGCACCACTGGAGTCGGGGTGTGACATTTCCCATATTGAAAACGGACTTCTTATTTGAATAGTATAAGGAGTCTTAGTGAACTACTACTAACACATTAAGGTTCACTTTTCGGTCACTCGGTTAGGCCTAGCCCCACCTCAGTTATTAGGCCAGTAGACCATAGGGCCTAGGTCACTATAAATGATATCAGAGCCAGATCACCGGGTGGAAATGCAAAATCATTGCCCAGTGGGGCCAGATTTGGTTGTATAGGCTTGTCACGGATGTCAGGTATTTAAGTGGGGGAGAATACAATACCCCATATATATGATGTATCTTTCCCACATCGAAAAATGACTTCTTATATAAATGGTATATAAGGGGTCTTTGTGAACTACCACTAACATATTAGGGTTGATTTTTTGGTTTATGTGATTAGGTCCAACATCACCCTAATTGTTAGGTCAATAATCTATAAGGCCCAGGTCATTACAAATGATATCAGAACCCGGTTAACAGCCGACAATGTGAAAGCATTGCATGATGGGCTCGATCTAGGTTATATTTATAGGCCTAATGTGAATGTCAGGAATTTAAGTGGGAAAAAAATGTGATACTCCTTATATTTAATGCTTTCCTTCTACATCAGAAAAGGACTTCTTATATGAATGGTATATAAGAGGTTTTAGTGAACTACTACTAATACATTGAGATTGAGTTTTAGGCCATGTGGCGAGGCCCATCTCTACCCCAGTTGTTAGTCTAATAGTCCATAAAGCCCAGGTTGTTACAAATAGTATTAAAGCCTGATCACCAGCCAGAAACACAAAAGCATCACATGATGGTCCAGATATCAGTAATTTGTATAAGCCTATAAGTGGATGGTAAGAATTTAAGAGAGGGAGAAAGTGATACCCCTTATATGGGATGGATTTTTCCCATTTATGAAAAGGAATTCTCATATGAATAGTATATAAGAGGTCTTAGTGACTACTAACTAATAGGGATTAACTTTTAGGGCCTTATGGTTAGGCCCAACCTCACCCCAGTTGTTAGGCTAGTACTCTACAATGCCCAGGTCGTTGAGCCTAATCACTAGTCGAAAATTTAAAAGCATCACTTGTTGGGCAAAATTTGGTTTATATATATAGGTCGAATGTGGACGTCGGGAATTTAAGTAGGGGAAAATGAGATACTCCTCATATATGATGCCTCTTTTCCACATCGGAAAAAAAACTTATTATATGAATGGTATATAAAAGGCCATAATGAATTACTACTAATACATTGAGATTGACTTTTGGGCAATGTGATTAGGCCTAACCCTACCTAATTGTTAGGCCAGTAGTGTCACATCCTACCATAGGTGTTGCGACGGTCCTAGGGCATGGGCAGACCTAAGGTCACCGGAAACCCGTATAACCCATTAATAATGCTAATTAAGAAAATATACACTAAACCATTCATTAATATCTTAAAGCCATTCAACGATTATTAATTTCCCATAACATTTGACAGAATCTCCTATGAAATTTCTATAATTTCCTAGTATTTAATTTATAAATTTCACAACCAATATTAAAATTTTATACTCCTAATAAGCACCATCCTTGTAACCTCAACTCCATTTTTTTTATAAACATACATGGCATTTCTATATTTTCTCTTATTTCATATCTTAATTATCAGTCAATTATGGTTTAATAGTATCATTAATTATTTCACTATTATTATCAATATTAATATCATTGTCATTCATCAAACATTTCTCATATATCATTTTAAGCTGTTAATTGTATCATCATTAGTCATTAGACTTTATTTCATAAACAGGACATATTACATTTTACATTACCATATTAGCTGTCATTATCAAATATTCGTTTAACACCTTAATTTAGGTTATATCCTCTATTAATCTAAACATTGTACCATGGAGCACTAAATATATATACTTATAAATGACTTATTAATATTAGTTCTACTACCTTGGAATTCTAGACGTCTTAAGTCAGAGAAGAAATGACTCGGTAACTGTCATCTCTATCTTGTTCCTGTAAAATAATAAACCAATAAAAAGATGAGCATAAAATACTCAGTGAGTTACATATACATCATGTTACATATAAGGGTTAGGTAATAGTAGAAAGTATGAAATGAACATTATCAATAATAAGGTATTAAATATGGAGCATGATCAAATTATGAGGCAAGAACAATCAATAAAAATGAGGTATAAAGGGATTCATGCATGTTCATATAACATATATAGAAGGTTTGTAACTATAGTCAAATATCACAATATTACATAAGGCGGGCTAAACCTTACTACTGAGACAAGTCCCTTCCCAGCTAGGGTCCTAGACATTTAGCCCTGTCTAGTAGGCTACTGTGTATAATGCTGATGGTTTTCCCCTCACTACCCCATCGATATAGTAGCTCTGCTATACAAATATGTATTATGGCCAATGAAACAATAATAGGGTGCAATGATATTTAATAATCAATAAATCTCAATGACAGATCTTATATTCACTATTCAAGTATCCATTTCTATATCAATAACAAATCTATAGCAGTTATCAAATTTAGGCTTGGTCATTTTATAGAAATACAATGAAATATTCAGTGCTCAAGGAAGAATGGTCATTCAAATGCAATGAATCATGATATATCAAAGTATATGCATCATGATGTATATATAACTCCCCTCTGTTATTAGCCTTTACATTTCCATTCTTTTTCTTAGTTCTATTCCTTTGCACTTTTCGGTTCCCATTAGTCCTCTGTACATATTTGGCTCTATATATTCAATAAAGTTCAATTTAGATACATATAATTACATTACTTATACTTATACTAGAGGAATTCATAATATTTCTATTTTCTAGGTTTTAACTATATAAAGACCTTACTGGCAGCCTATACTCCTTTATCCCTAGCTATCTCTATACTTATCCATTTTCTTCAATTCTTGTTCTTATTTTAACTAGACATACCAAACCCCAACACATCTAAAATTCATGTTAATCCCATTACTATACAATTTATGGTGTCAATTTAAACTTAGCTTTACAACCAGCCCTGTTACCGTGTATTTTGCCCTGCAATCCTATTCCGACAGTCTCTACTATTTTATTCATATGTCAATTTATACTTGCTCAATTACTATGATTATTTTTCCTATTGAAACTATACACATAATATTATAACATATTCAAATTTTAGGACATTCTATTTACTACATCATTCTAAACAATTCATCAAATTTGAACCTATTCTTCTGCAGTACTTATCCGAATAGACCCTATTTCCCTACTTATAACTCAAACCATGCTTAACCAATTGCAAAACCATTTTACATTAATTTATTTAACATATAAATAAACATTTTTCCTGCTTTACACTTTTCCTAATTCAAACCCTAAAGCCCTCAAATCAATAGAACTTAGTAACCTATGTTCTATTTATTAATCAATTCTGGAAGTTAACACTTATGACTCAATATCTCATAAACCAAGAATTCAATAGCAAAAATATTTTACATGCATCTATATAAGACATAAAAAACACTTTTCATGTTGAAAACTTCTTCTAATTTTGTCTCTATCGTTCTACACAATTAAAAAATAGTTGCATTTTTCTTGTAATGCTGATTCTGACTAGTCACAGTTTTTGTTCAATTACTCTCTCCTCACTTCGAATTTCATCAATTCCTTTTGAAAAATCTAATTAACATATTTATCTACAACTTTTATGCTTTGGATATCCTCAAATTCAGTCAATAAAATTATGAAATACTAGCTATAAGTTACTTGTAACACCTCAGCCTAATCTTGACCTAACCCTTAAAGAAAATTTTAGGGGGGAGATTTTTCTTTTCTTTTGAATGTGTTATTAATCTGTATTTATGTATGAAATTGATAGTATGCATGTTATTTGAATTGATTTTGAGCATATAAGTGATCTAAAGGCTGTTAGGACTTAATCGGGAAATTTTGAGTTTTTGGTGAACTGGGGGCAAAATGGTCATTTTTCGCCTGTCGGATTTTAATGGATTTAATATCATATTTAAAGGTAGAAAAGAATTTAAAGACTTGAAAATAAAATTATTTAATTTATTTGAGTATTAGTTAGAGAAATAAACCCAGTTGAAAAATGGTTCCCGACAAATTTTGCAATTTCGGTGTTTCGGTTGCACTAGGGATATTTTGGTCTTTTTCATTATAATATGGAGTTATTGAGTATGTGCAACCTTAAGGTATTAGTATAGGCTTAATTAAATCTGACCATTGGATTAAATGATGAAGAAATGGATGGTTAGATGAGTAGGTTGCAAATTTGCAATTATAAGCTCAAAGTATAGGATTTTTGCCATTGGTTTTGGATTTGGTGTGTTAAATGTATGTGGTATCCATCTTAGTTGACTTTGGATGAACCAATAGTATGAGTAAGAAGAATGGTTGGTTGGATGACTAGGTTTCACCAAAATTACTATGAAACCTAAACCATTGGATCACATCTTTAATATTTGGATAAATATAACATTTGTCTTCTTCTTCCTTAGAAAAAAATTCAGCCAAACTCCATTGTTGAGCAAGCTTGGTTCGGCCACCATATAGCCATCCCATTTCTTATTGTTTTCTTTACATTTTTGATAGAATTAGGTATATTCTATCATCCTAAACACCATTCTAGCCTTAGAATTCAAGGAAAAATCCATTAAGGTCACCAAATAATTCAAAGAAGCTTTGGAAGAAATCTTGGTAGGCTGTTAGTTTTTGGATTCTTTTGATGTAAGAATGTTCATATGGTTGTTCTTGTTATTATTTATGGATTGGAATTAAATTTGCATGGTTAGAATTCAATGGAATGACTTGAAACCCTTATAGGAAGAACATTAGATTAAAGTATGATTTTAGTGAATTAATTGCTTTTCATGTTGCTTATATGATGTGTTTGATGTGAATTTATGGTTGAATGAAGAAAACAAGCTCATTTGGTTGGATTACTAGCTTGGCCGAATTCTTTAGGGTTTAGGGTTTGGTGTGCTTTTGGTTGGTTTAAGTGTTTAATTGATGAAATGAGTTGTAAATGATATGTATTTGATGAATTAATGATTAGATATTGAAAACGAATCAATATAGGAATTTAGGTTGTTTTGGCCGAATGGGCGAAATAAGAATGGAGAAGTGTAGTTTTATATTTTTTAGGTTTGGATGGATGAATGTCATAAGTTTAATGCTTATAGATGTTGTTAGATGAAATGACATTGAAAAATAGATTAAAGGAATGGTTTTTGCTTAAGTTAAATAAGTTTGATTATGTTTAATGTGAAATGAGTAACTAAGTGTATAAGAGTTATTAATGTGTTATATTAGTAATGAATATGCATAATGTAAGTTAAAAGTGGTATTGGATATGAGTTATTGTATAG
>CANXYC010758219.1:0-10524 GCA_948193065.1 Aleurites moluccanus | reverse complement strand
AGGTTAAGTAATGAATGTAATTGTTTAAGCATGGGTTCTTCGTGATACTGGTGGCTTAGGCATTACCCGTACCCTCATACCGTCATAGTCTAAAATTAGGCTGTGACAATTTTTCTCTATGGTACCAAACCTTTGATATCCTTATTGATCTATTCTGTCATTTAATATAAATGTTTCTGTAAATTGGTTATACTGAGCTTTTGATATCATTGGTTTTTCTGTTAATCTCACTTTTTATTGGCGATGCATATAGATTCACTGAGTATCTTATATACTCACCCTCTCATTGTTTACCTATTTCAGGAGAGGAGCAGATTGCAGAATCTTGTCGTCTGTTATCCACGGATTTCTTCCTGCATTACTGATGTATATATATATATTTTGTACTGTGTATTTTGATGTTCATATCTAGCTGCTCCATGGGGTATGTATGGGTTAGCTAGGACATAAACAGATATATATATATGGTTATGATGATGTATAAGATGGTATTTTCAGAATGAATAGTATTATGTGAGTGATTGGATATATATATATATATATATATATATATATATATATGCTATATGTGAATGTTGGATAATTTTATTTCCGTTGCGATGTATATATATTGTGTATGTGATATAGGGTTCTATGGGTGTCGGTCGCCATTAGCATCTCCCGCGCTCTAGGACCGTCACGGTCCGTGAAACCGGATCGTGATAGAGGTGGTATCACAACATAGTTTACGAATGAATAGTGACTGACTTACAGAGGTATAGTAACTTAGTACAGAATGGGGTAGAATTAAGTATACCATGGAGCATTGGATTCCTTTTGTCGTCTTTTACTATTATCATCTGTTATATGTTGTTATTCTGCATTTGTCATATTCTGAGTGTGATTTTGTTTTTCCCGACAGATTACAGAGATGTCCGATGATAGGGACAGAGATATTAAGGAGGTAGAGGTTGCCTCTAATGAGTCCTTGGTGAGGGAGATCTCAGTTTCAGAGGGTTCCTCCAGATCCTGACGGACTTCAGAGAGTATAGAGAGGGGCGGTGACCCTTAGAGAGATGAGGTTATGAGGGGGATTATGGATTTGCGCAGGGAGATTACTGATTTGAGGTGGGAGTGTCAGCATGTACCGCCACCCCCAGTGTCAGTGGCAGTGCCCCCACCTGTGGTACTAGAGGTAGTTCCTATGGCACCAGCTCATGTGCAGCCATTAGGGGTTCCTACGGAGCCTACTGTTTAGGGAGGCCGTAGAGTGATAGAGGAGGGAGGTGTCACGATGTTTAGCTTTCTGAAGCTAAACCTGCCTAAGTTTAGGGGAGACAGAGGTACTAACCCTGTGGATTTCTTGGAGGAGGTGGAGAAGATAGTGAGGAAACTACCATGTTCTGAGTTGAGAGCTATGGAGCTTGTTGGCTTGCTACTGAAGGGCAAGGCATGGACTTGGTTTTCTAGGAGGATGGAGACCAAGCTATATAGTAAGAACCCACCTACCTGGATTGAGTTTCAACAGGGGCTTATTGATGAGTTCATCACTGAGGGGATGAAGACTCGAAATCTGGTTAGATTTAAGCAGTTAGTACAGGGAGACAGATTTGTGGAGGAGTACGCAGAGGAGTTTACTAGGCTGAGTAGATATGCTACTCACATTGTACCTACTGAGGCTGAGCTGATTAGTAGATTTCAAAGGGGTCTTCATGCTACACTGCATAATGCATTATTGGCTACAGAGTTTACTTCTCTTACCACAGTGATTGATAAGGCCACGCAGATGGAAGAGAATTATAGATCAGAGAGAGCAAGGAGAGAGCAAAAGAGGATGGGAGGTCCGGGATCTCAGTTTAGGAGGGGGGAGAGCAGCTCCTAGTTTAGACAGGCAGAGTCAGTGCCACGATTTGATCAGAGATCCTCAGCTAGTAGTCAGAGGAGGAGACTATAGAGTAGGGGACCGCCAGTAGTTCAGTCAGCACCTGCCTAATCATAGGGTTCTTCGAGACTAGTTACACAGACACCCAGCATTCCTATTTGTGGGTTTGGTGGTAGGAGACATGGGGGAGAGTGTTGGAGACAGACTGGTGCTTGTTTGAGGTATGGCCAGCAGGGCCATTTTGCTCACAGTTGTCCATTGAGAGCTGATCACCAGCCATCTGTTATGGTTTCTCAGCCAGTGGGGCAGAGGAGTCAGAGTATGGGCAGAGAGGCACCAGGTAGAGGACGAGGCAGGGGAGGACAGGCTCCTAGTGGTAGTCAGGCTCCAGCTGGTAGGGGGCCAGGGCAGAGTATTTGCAGTCAATGCCCAGGATGCCTAAAGGACAGATAACGTGGTCACAGGTACAATTCTGACTCAGAATGAGGTTACAGATGCTTTATTTGATTCGGGTGCAACTCACTCTTTTGTGTCACCACACTTTACACCTAAATTGAATAAGGAAAGGAGATTATTATATGTGCCTTTGATGATTGCTGCTCCTATAGGTATTAGTATTGTTGTGGATTATTATTACCCTGATTGCATCATTGAGATTGATGATAACATCTTACATGCTAACTTGATTGAGTTGCCAGTACTAGAGTTAGATGTTATCTTGGGTATGGATTGGCTTACTAGGCATCGGGCAGTTATCGATTGTTATCGGAAGAAGGTTAGGTTTAAGCCTGAGTGGCAACCTGAGTTTGAGTTTCAAGGTGAGATACGGGAGTTTAGGGTTAACCTGATTTCTACTATTCAGGCCAGGAGGATGATTGGGAAAGATTGTTCAGCCTATTTAGCACATGTGATAGATGTATAGAAGTCGTCTGTATAGTTCGATCAGATACCGATAGTTCTGGAGTTTCCTGATATATTTCCTGAGGAGTTGTCAAGATTTCCCCCTAATAGGTGGATTGAATTTGACATAGAGGTGAATACAGGCACTGACCCTATATCTATTCCACCATACAAAATGGCTCCAGCTGAACTAAAGGAATTGAAGGTCCAGTTACAGGAGCTATTGGATAGAGGGTTTATTAGACCGAGCAGTTCTCCTTGGGGTGCACCGGTACTGTTTGTGAGGAAGAAGGATGGCTCTTTGAGGATGTGTATAGACTACAGGCAACTGAACAAAGTCACGGTAAAGAACAAGTATCCATTGGCTCGGATAGATGACTTGTTTGATCAGCTGCAGGATGCCAGCCATTTTTTGAAGATCGATCTGAGGTCTGAGTATCACCAGTTGAGGATTAGCCAGGGTGATGTACCTAAGACTGCTTTCAGGATCCACTATGGGCATTACGAGTTATTAGAATTGCCATTCGGGTTGACCAATGCATCGGGTTCATTCATGGATCTTATGAACAGGGTGTTCAGGTCATATTTGGATAAGTTTGTCATTGTGTTCATTGATGACATACTTATCTATTCTATGAGTGAGAAGGAGAATGTGGAGCATCTAAGGATCATTTTGTAGACACTTCGGGAGCATCGATTGTATGGTAAATTATCAAAATTTTAGTTCTGGTTAACTGAAGTGTATTTCCTTGGGCATGTGATATGCAAGGATGGTATTATAATGGATCCTCAGAAGATAGAAGCAGTTACTAGTTGGCCTCAGCCTACCAGTGTTACAAAGGTTCGCAGTTTTCTGGGTATGGCTAGATATTATAGGAGGTTTGTGAAGGATTTCTCCCGGATTACAGCTCCATTGACTAGATTGATGTGAAAACAAAAGCAGTATGTATGGACTGATGAGTGTGATTGTAGTTTTCAGACCTTGAAATGCTGCCTCACCAGTGCTCCAGTGTTGGTATTGCCAATGAAGGGGGAGAAATACATTGTGTATTGTGATGCTTCTCGGATTGGTCTGAGGTGTGTACTGATGCAGATTGGTAGGGTAATTGCTTATGCTTCTCGTCAGTTGAAGAAGCATGAAGCAAATTATCCTACACATGATATGGAGATGGCAGCAGTGATATTTGCCTTGAAGATTTAGAGACATTACTTGTATGGATCGAAATATGAGATATATATTGATCATAAGAGTCTACAGTATATATTTCGGCAGAAGGATCCAAATCTTAGGCAGCGTAAATGGGTGGAGCTACTTAAGGATTATGACTGCGAGATCCTATATCATCCGGGTAAGGCCAATATAGTGGCGGATGCTTTGAGTAGGAAATCGATGGGCGGTCTAGCTCATATTGTGATTGGCAGGAGGCCATTGATCCGAGAGATGAGAGAGTTGGCAGCTTTGGGAGCAGAGTTAGATTTGGGTTCCCAGGATCGGAACCAGGCTCAGCTAGCCCAATTTTGGGTGAAGTCACTTTTGCTTGATGAGATTAAAGTGGCTCAGGACAAGGATCCTTATCTACTGAAGCTCAAGGGAGAGGTACAGAGTAGAAAGATGACAGAGTTCACAGTAGGGGATGGGATATTGAGATGTGGAAAGTGCATATGTGTACCAAATTTTGATGGGCTACGGGATCGGATTATGAGAGAGGCTCATTACTCAACATACAGTGTACATCCAGGTATTACCAAGATGTACCATGATCTGAGAGATGTGTATTGGTGGCCAGTGATGAAGAGAGATGTAGCTCAGTTTGTGTCGAAATGCTTAGCCAGTCAGCAGGTTAAATTTGAGCATCAGAAGCCATTAGGGCTACTTCAGGAGATAGAGTTGCTGGCGTGAAAATGGGAGCAGGTGACTATGGATTTTATAGTTGGTCTACCAAGGATTTCGAGGGGTTATGACTCCATATGGGTGATTGTAGACCGGTTGACGAAGTCTGCTCATTTTCTGGAGGTCAAGACCACCTATTCGGCAGCTCAATATGTACAGTTGTATGTGGACAAGATTGTGCGACTTCATGGAGTTCCATTGGTGATTATTTTAGACAGGGGTACACAGTTCACTTCTCAGTTTTGGCAGAAGTTTCAGGAGGCTATGGATACCCAGTTACGGTTTAGTACTGCTTTCCATCCGCAGACTGATGGACAGTCGGAAAGGACAATCCAGACTTTAGAGGATATGCTCAGATTGTGTGTTCTGGATTTCAAAGGTAACTGGGATTATTATCTGCCATTGATAGAGTTTTCTTATAACAACAGCTTCCAATCTTCTATTGGTATGGCTCCATTTGAAGCACTATATGGTAGGAAGTGTAGATCTCCAGTATGTTGGGTGGAGCCGGGAGAGAAACAACTAGAGGGGCCAGAGTTGATTAGGGAGACTATGGAAAAGGTTCCTATGATCAGAGATCATATGAGGACTACCTTCAGTAGGCAAAAGAGCTATGCTAATCCGAAGAGGAAGGATATACATTTTGCAGTTGGTGATCATGTCTTCCTTAATGTCTCACCAATGAGGGGTGTTATGAGATTTAGGAAGAGGGGAAAGTTATCACCAAGGTTTATAGGCCCGTTTGCGATTCTTTAGAAGATTGGTAACGTGGCTTATAGATTGGCTCTTCCACCTAGTATGAGCCACGTATATCCGGTTTTCCATATCTCGATGTTGCGGAAGTATGTGTCTGATCCGTCACACATATTGTAGGTTCAGGATGTGGATCTCAGTGATGACTTGTCATGTGAGGAGCTTCCACTGGAGATAGTTAATCGATAGATTAGACAGTTACGAAATAAGGAGATCTCGATGGTAAAGGTACTTTGGAGGAACCAGTCTATGGAGGAGTGCACTTGGGAGGGTGAGCAGGAGATGAGGAGCCGATATCCATTCCTGTTCCAGTAGTGAGGTATGTATCTATTTAAATTCGAGGACGAATTTAATTGAAGGAGGGAAGAATGTAATACCCTAGAAATGCATAACAGATTTTAGTGAATAAAATTCTCAGTATATCGATTAAAATCATCGAAATGACCAATAATAATTTTAGAAACTCAGTGAGAATGAAAATGAGAAAATTTTTCGAAAATCGTCGGTACCGATATCACAACTGTAAAAATAGCGGAACTGTCGATGAATGAATTTTTGAATTTGGATTGAGGGTTAATGATAAGGTATATTCATGTGTGAATACAGTAAAAATAAATTTGATAAAATATTAAAGAACATTGCTAAAACGAGCAAAAGAGTACTTTCGATGAATAGTGAAAATTTGCAATCCGAGATTCAGAACGACTCTGAAACTATTTTTTTTAATTAATATTAATAAAAATATGATGTTTAAACATTCACTTTGAATTCTAATTCTCGACGGAATTGTCGAAATAAATTACCGAGCGAAAAAAACCAAAGGCAAATTTCAAAAAATTGGAGGACTAAAGTGTAATTTGTCTATTTTGTCCTACTATATAAGGGTGACTTAGACAAATTTTTAATCAAATTTTATGATTTCTTCTCCCTTTCTTACCGTGACCATTTCCTTCCTTTCCATTGATTTTTCCTTTCAAGTTTGTGAAGAGAAATTGTTCCAAACACTAAACTAAATCCATACAAACATTAAATAACCAAAATCAACCATAAAAAGTGAAGAAAAATCAAGAACAAAGAAGAGTGAAGTTTTGTCCAAATGAGAGTTTTGGGGTAAGTTGATGTTTTGTTTGATTTTTTGGTTTAATTAGGTTAAATTGATGATAAAAGGAATGGGTAAATGGTTTAATTGCATCAATTGATGCATTAAATAATTTTCCCCAATTTTCTAACTTAAATTGAAGTTGTGTAATTTGATTTTTAGTATATGGATTAGGATAGGTAAATTGGCTTTAAAATAAGTCAATTGAGTATTAATTGTTATTTAATTGACGTTCATTTCATTGTAGAAAATTCGTTTGGAGAAAATCGTCGAAATTGGCCTAAACCGAGGATTGAGGAATTTGCTAGCAATTTCATTACTTTTGGTGATTTGGAGGTTTAGGTGAGTCTACTATGCATCAATTCACTTGCCTAAATTGATAAAACGTCAATTGAAACTCATATGTGAAAAATTGTTATTGGCCGAACCCTAATTGGGTAAATTGCCTTATTTTTGTTCATACCTTTGGCTTGTATTTTCTTGGCTTATTTTATGCTTTTGATAAAGATTATTGAGTTGTGGTTGTTGCCTATAAATTGCTTTCTATGTGCATATTTGTTGATATTTGGGGCAATGTCAAAATTGCACCAAAACCATGCCAAAATTTTCGTAGGCGTTGCCACCGTCGCCAGCGACAATAGCATGCCAATTGCGTCAACTTTTTGGCTGCAAATGACCAAAATATGTTTATTTTCATTTTTGATCGTTAGACCTTTGATTATCATTTCTTTGATTATTATTGATGTCTTATTGATTTTATGCTCATTAATTGATTCTAATGAGCCATTGCTACTTAACTGCTATTGATTGATTGATATAGAGTTTGTTGAAATGAAGGATACCATTGTGGCAAAATGGTGTCCATTGATAAGTTTCTTTCTTATGTTGACCTTATTGTGATATAACAGAGCTACCGATCCAACAGGATAGTGGAGAAATACTGTCGACCTTGTGCACATTGTATTACTGATACCCTAGCTAGAAAAAAGGTTATGGACCTAGCCATAAGATCTGATCCGTCTTATGTTACATATATTGCTACAGGAGACTGTATGTGCGTATGTAGTTCACATATAGTCCATATTGATGCTACAGGAGATTGTATAATTTTATACAATCCAACCCTTTATCTGTTTTTCTCTATGGTACCGAACCTTTGATATCCTTATTGATCTATTCTGTCATTTATTGTAAATATTTCTGTAAATTGGTTATACTGAGCTTTTGATATCATTGGTTTTTCTGTTAATCTCACTTTTATTAGCAATGCATATAGATTCAGTGAGTATCTTATATACTCACCCTCTCATTGTTTACCTATTTCAGGAGAGCAGTAGATTGCAGAATCCTGTCGTCTGTCATCCAGGGATTTCTACCAGCATTACTAATGTATATATATATTTTATACTCTGTATTTTGATGTTCATATCTAGCTGCTCTATGGGGTATGTATAGGTTAGCTAGGACATGAACAGATATATATATGGTTATGATGATTTATAAGATGGTATTTTCAGAATGAATAGTGTTATGTGAGTGATTGGATATATATATATATATATATATATATATATATATATATATGAATGATGGATAATTTTATTTCCACTACAATGTATATATATTGTATATATGATATTGGGTTCTACAGGTGCCAGTCGTCACTGGCATCTCCCGCGCCCTAGGACCGTCACGGTCCGGGAAACCGGGTCGTGACAAAATCAATGAAAGAAATCAAATGGGAAGAAAGAAAAATGGCTAGGGATGGGGAAGAAAGAAATCAGAAAATTTTTGCCTAAGTCTTGCTTATATAGTAAAACAAAAATGGCAAATTACTCTTTTAGTCCTTCAACTTTTCAAAATTTGCTTTTGGTCCTTTTTCGCTTGGTAAATTATTCTGATAATTTCGTCGGAAATTGAAATTCAAAATGAATGTTTAAGAATCTTATTTTTATTAATATTAATTAATAAAAATAATTTCAGAGTCGTTCTGAAACTCAAACTGTCGAATTTCCACTACTCACCGAAAATACCCTTTATTTACGATTTTGCCATTGCTCACTTTATCAGTGTTCTTAAACATTTTTTCTCATTTTTCTTTTTACTGTATTCCTACATGCATATACATTATCATTTACCCTCAATCCAAATTCAAAAATTCATTCGTCGACCGTACTGCTATTTTTACAGCAGTGATATCGGTACCGACGATTTTCGAAAAATTTTCTCATTTTCGCCCTAACTGAGTTTCTAAAATTATCATTGGTCATTTTGATAATTTTAGTCTATATACTGAGAACTTTATCATGCATATGAGTTAGGACTTTCTAGGGTATTACAGTTTCTTTCAATATTATGCCTAAGTTTAGTTCATCTATGACTTTTAGCTAAATAAGGAGGCTGGCCAATGGCCAGGCGGGCTGGGGTGTGTAACATCTACCTCGATCCATACCCGGGTTCCTTACCTAGATCTTTGAATTAGGTGAATATACTTACTTTTTTTGGCTTATGTTTTATTTTTTTCAATGTTATACCTAAGTTTAGTTCATCTATGACTTCTAGCTAAATATGGAGGCTGGCCAATGGCCAGACGGGCTGGGGTGTGTAACATCTTCCCTGATCCATACCCGGTTTCCTTATCTGGATCTTTGAATTAGACGGCCTAGTGCTTAGTCAGGGATAAAATCATTACTCATTTTCTAGAGAAAGGAAATTCATTGTATTTGTGGTTTCGGTTACACTTTTAATCAAGTGGCGACTCCTTTCCTCAGTTTGGTTAATCCTTACTGATATACTTTAGGTTTGAATTTGGACAGTCGCCGCAAAAGACACCACAAAGGTGTTTTACATTATAATAAAATGAGTAATTGTAGAAAATTAACAATTTCATTAGTTATCTTATTAAACACATTTATAACTACCATAAAGATTTGGTCTTTAATTATTTATAGTCTTCCCACTAATTTGGCAAATCCCACACCTCCAAATGGGAAACAAAAATCCTGTTAGGTGGATTTCTTATGGGTAATTAAGTTCTTGCCAATATATCAAAGTTGCTTAGGTACATAATATCTATCTTGCTATTTTGATATTCCACAAACGAGCGACACTAGCTCATCATATTCGACGTGAGATTCAATCAAAATACTAGCTTCTGTTGCTACAAAATTCAGGTGCACAATGTTGTTCTTATCCCTTGATATCAGTTAAGTTCAAACCACTGGATTTGCAAATCCATAAAATTGAACATTGCAAGAATTAAGTGCATAATATCATTATTGCCAAGCAATATTTTGTAACACCTCAACCTAAACCCTATAGGAACCCTTAAAGAGGGACTTAGGGGAAAATTTTTGTTTTCTTTATAACATTCTGTTATTGTGTATTTATGCATGAAAATGATATATATGCATGTTATATGACTTGATTTTAGGCATAGAAATGATTTAAAGGCTGTTAGGACAAAATCGGGTAATTTTGAAATTTTTATGAACTGGGGATAAAATGGTCATTTTACAGCCCCTTTGGATTTTAATGGATTTAGCACTATAAATGAAGAAAGAAAAGAATAAAAGTGAATGTAAATGGTATTATTTATTGTATTTGAATAATATATGAAAAAATAAACCCGGTTGAAACTAGTTCCCGGTAAGCTGCTCAATTGAGGTGCTTGAGGAGCTTGAGGTGCTTCGGTTTGCATTAAGGGAATTTTGGTCTTTTCATTCATAATATGGGATTATAGAATGTGTGCAACCTTATGGTATTTAGTTAGGCTTGATTAAATCCAACCATTGGATCGAATGATGAAAAAATGGACGATTGGATCAATAGGTTGCAAATTTGCTATCATAAGCTTGATGTATTGGATTTTTTCTTTTAGTTTTTGATTTGGTGTGGCAAATGCATGTGTTAGCCACCAATGTTGACTTTGGATGGACAAATAGCATTAAAGTAAGCAAAATGGATGGTTGGATGGCTAGGTTTCACCAAAGTTATCATGAAACCTTAACCATTGGATCA
>CANXYC010758089.1:0-10174 GCA_948193065.1 Aleurites moluccanus | reverse complement strand
TTTTTTTTTTTAATTTTATTTTTTATTTAAAAATTTTTTAAATTTTTATTTTATTTTTTTTTTTTTTTTAATTAATTTTTAAAAACATTTTAAACCCCCCCCCCCCCCCCCCTCCCCCCACCCCCCCTCCTCTATGAGTATTGCCATATCAGTATTCACAATTAGTATCAGAGCTTGTGCTCTAATTTATATAAAATCAAACAATTTTTAGAGCTTATGATCTTATTTCTATGGCAACTAACAAAACATTTAAGGAAAGCCAATGCAGCACCAGACCACCTTTGTTTAAAGGAGTAAACTACAATTTATGAAAAGTGAAGATGAGAATTCACATTCGATCCAAAAAACATGAATTTTGGGAAGCTATTGAAAATGGACCTTTTATCCCAATGAGAGATGATTCAGTCACTCCAAAAAGTCCAGCAAAACACACAAATGAAGACAAGAAGAAAATGGCTTACAATGATAAGGCCATGGATTTGTTATTTTGTGCACTTGATGCTACATAATTTAATAGAGTATCAACTTGTAAAACAGCAAGAGAAAACTAGAATGTGCTTAAAGTCACTCACGAAGGAACAAATCAAGTCAAAGATACAAAAGTTAACATGTTTCTCACCAAATTTAAAAATTTCAAAATGAAGAATGATGAGAAGATTGCTGAGATGTATAAGAGATTCACAACTATTGTGAATGACTTGAAGGGACTAGATAAAGCTTTCACTCAAAAGGAAATTACCAAGCTTTTGAGATCTCTACCGACAAGATTAAATTCCAAGGTAGATGGAATTGAAGAATCAAATAATATGAATTCTTTGACACTGGAAGACTTAGTTGGTAATCTTATGACCTTTGAATTAAAACTTTAAAATACAGAAGTCTCAAGAGAAGAAGAAGATAAGCCCACAAAGAACAAGAAAGGAATTGCCTTAAAATCAATACTAGAGAAGAGTGAAGACACTTCTAGTGATGAAGATGAGGACATTGTAATGTTAACAAGAAAATTTGGAAAATTTCTTTCCAAGAATAGATTCAAGAGGAGAAGCTTCAAAAAAAGAATCAATAAAGGAGAAATAATTTGATATGAATGCAGGAAACCAGGGCACATCAAAACTGATTGTCCAAATCTCAAGAACAAGAAGAAGAAGGAAAAGAGGACAATGAAATTCAAGAAGAAAAACAAAGCATATACAGCTTGGAGTGAAAGTGATACATCAAGCGATGAAGAGTTAACCGAATAAGAGGAAGAGGAAAAGGTTAACTTGTGTTTCATGGCTATGGAAGATGAAACAGTAGAAGATCAAGAACTCCTTAAGGTAAGCCCTAAATCTTTTACTTTTCATGAGTTAAAAAATATTTTTGATGAACTTATGGAAGATTTTTATGCTGATTTATAAAGAAAACAAAGTTTTGAAGAAAAACTTAGGTAATTTGAGACTTGAGCATGGGCAGACTAGTGAAAAAATTATTTTTGAGAAGGAAGAAGAACTCTCAACTTAAATTATCAATTTACAAAATTATTTTTCAGAACTCTTAAGTGAGAATGAGAAAATCAATAGAGAATTAAAAGACTCTAATGAACTTTTAAACAAGTTCACACTTGGGAGCAAGACTCTTGAAAATATCATTAACTCACAAAGAGCATTTTATGATAAGGATGGATTAGGATATAACACTAATCTTAAAATCAAGAAGGTAAATACCTTCTTTGAAAAGTGTTGACTTATAAATATTTTCATATCCCTAACTTGATTTTAGGAGTGATTTGTGTGTGTTTTCTATTATTTCTTCTTTAGTTTCCTTTCCTAATTTAGGATTTAATTAGCGTACAAATTTGATTCTTGTACAAAAGTTAAAGGATGAGGAAAATAAAAGATTTCTCTCTTTCTCAACATGGTATCTGAGCCTCATTTCCTAGAGGCCTGAGGTTGTTTTCTGGCATTCCTTTCATTTTTTTCGATAATAGAGACTGTCTCTCTGGTTGAAGGGCCTGTGTGTATGCAATCTTACCACCGCCCTGTTCAGCCAACTAGCCAGCTGCCAACCAGTGATCGATAGAAGGAGTGTCGCCGGAAACCCTCACCGAAAGCCTCAAGCACCACTTGTCTCTCCAGTCTTCGACATCATGTGTCGGCATGTACACGCTCGTATCATCACTTTCCGATGACTTTTTCGACGAGACTTGCACGGACCACCTCACCCGAATATTGCGACCCTGGTCAGTTGTATGTTTCTGCAGATTTCAACCTTCTAATTTGAGGTTTGCTTTTCTCGATTTTGGCCTACTGGTTGTCTATTTTCATTCTTCAGTCTTGATTTGTTAAGTTACCCGATTTAGGTCTAGTCTGTTGGGTTTTATTGTGTGTCTACTAGTTTAATTTGGTTTGTATCTGCTGGTCTAATTTTTCGATTGGTTTGGTTTGAATCTGGTGGTTTGGATCTTCCTTTTTGGGTCTTTTATTTTCCTCGCTTCCAAATTAATTTATCCAGTTAGTAAGAATGAATGATGATAAAACCCCAAAAATAAATGAAAATCCATCTCTGCATATTAGTCCTGTTAAATTAGATGGAACCAATTTTCTAGCATGGTATAGATCATGTTTGTTGTTTATTCAAGCTTGGGGTCTACAAGGATATCTCAATGGTAAAAAATAAAAAATAGAAGCATCTCAGTCATTCGGCCAATAATGGGACTCAAAAAATTCGTTGGTCATGTCATGGCTTATTAATTCTATGTAGCCTCAAATTGCAAAAGGTTATCTTTTCCTTGATTCTGCTTCAAAAATTTGGAATGTCACAGCCCAAACGTATTCACAAGTGGGTAATGGTACCCAAATCTATGAGGTACGCAATAAAGTTCGGGCAACTAAGTAAGGTGAGATGACTATTACTCAATAGTTTGCTGAGATGAGTAGTTTATGGTAGGAATTTGATTATTACTAAAACTTTGAAGCCGAATGTCCTGACGATGCAGTGAAATATCAAAAACTGGTAGAAAAAAATCGTATTTGTGATTTCCTTACAGGGTTGAACATGGAGTTCGATCAAATTCGGGTTTAAGTTCTTGGTAGGGATCTTTTCCCATCTCTCAGACAGACTTACTCCTATGTACAATAGGAAGAAAGTCGTCGGACTGTTATGGTATATACAGTGTAGGTAAAGAAAGCTGGGTTACTAGTGAATACTTCACAATCTAAACAAAATACTCCAGGGTCATCAGATAAAGACCACTTATTGTGTGACTATTGTGATAAGCCTAGACACATGAGAGAAAGCTGTTGGAAACTCCATGGATGCCCTACTCGAGGTCGTGAAGGAAGGCAACAGAACTTTACCGGGCTTCAGACACATCAGGAGCAATAAAGTTCTTACAAACCCCGGGCTCATTATGCTAATGTTACTAGTTCATCTAATGGAACCTCTACATCGAAAGGTTTCTCTAATGATGAAGTAAAAACACTCAAGCGTCTCTTATCGAAGCTTAATTCTAGTCCCTCAGTTGCCTCTTCCAATTTTGTGAAATCATGTATTGCTTTTCTTGCAACACTTGATGATTCTTGGGTTATAGATTCGGGAGCAAATAAACATATGACAGGCTCTTCAAAACATTTTTTATCCTATTCACCTTGTTCTAATGAAAATACTGTTTGTATAGTTGATGGCTCCTTAGCTTATATTTCTGGAACAGGTTCTCTTAAGTGTACTTCTATAATTAATTTAGCCTTTGTTCTCCATATTCCTTCTTTTCCTGTTAATATCTTATTTGTCAGTGCTATTACAAAGGCTTTTAAGTGTAAAATTGAGTTCTATCCTACTCATTGCATTTTACAGGATCTGACCATAGGGAAGATGATTGGATTTGGTAGACTACGTGATGGCTTATATATTCTTGAAGATGCTCTGGTCCCTTTATATCCAAAGCTTTGTTAATAGTTTCTAAAACTATTGCTCATCAAGAAATAAAATAGTGGCATATGAGATTAGGCCACTTTTTTTTTCCTGTAATTCGAAGACTTTATCCTAACTTGTTTGAAAACTGCCAGCTAGATACCTTATTTTGTGATGCATGTGAATTTTCTAAGCACACTAGACATTCTTATTCTTCAGGTAATAATAAGAGTTTAATTCCTTTTATGACTATTCACTCAGATGTTTAGGGTCTTACTTCTACTGTTTCATTGTCGGTTTATAGATGGTTTGTTACCTTTATTGATTGTTGCACTAGATTGACTTGGGTGTATTTAATAAAAGCTAAAGATAAAGTATTCTCTTGTTTTAAATCTTTTCATGCTATGATTATCACCCAATTTGATGCTAAGGTAAAAATTCTACGATCTGACAATGGTACAGAGTATATGAATACTGTATTTTGTGCATATCTAGATTCTAAGGGTATTATACATCAAACTAGTTGTGTCAACACTAGTACTCAAAATGGGGTTTCTAAGAGAAAAAATAGGCATTTGTTAGAGGTTGCTAGGTCTCTTATGTTTGCTATGAATGTCCCTAAGGTTTATTAGGGTGATGCAGTCCTTACTGCTGTATACATTATTAACAGGATGCCTCTTAAGAGTCTTAACTTCAAAAGCCCTTTAAAAGTCTTAAAAGGGAATAATTCATATACTGTTCCACCTAACGTATTTGGTTGTGTGTGTTTTGTACATCACAAGACTGGTAGTAATTTGGATACTCGAGCTATGAAGTGTATATTTATAGGATACTCTGGCACTAAAAAAGGTTATAAGTGTTATCACCCTCCTTCTAGAAAGTATTTTGTAAGCATGGATGTTACCTTTAGGAAATCTGAGTCATATTTTCCTTCACCCCACACTCCTTTTCAGGGGGAGTATAAGGAGGAAGAGGAAGCACTAGTACCTACTCATTTACAAATTATGAGCCTTGAATAGGAATCTGAAAAAAATGAATAAAAGAAAGGGAGAATGGATAGACCAGATTTAAAAACATACAATCGTAAGGTCAAGAATAATGCCAACACAATTGTTATACCGGATCCGACGTCAACTCTGCAATCAGTTCTTGGAAACACATGTGGCGAGTCTTCTTTAACTCCTGATTCTGATTATGTAAATCCTGATACTGAGCCTATAACTAATAAAATTGATGTTTTTATAGCTATCCGAAAAGGAGTAAGAGCATGTACTAAACATTCCATTTCCAAATTTGTTTCTTATGACTACTTGTCTCCCTCCTTTAGAGCCTTTGTATTATCTATGTCTTCTGTTTTTATTCCACAGGATTGGCAAGAAGCAGTTCATGACAAACAGTGGAAGGAAGCAATGGCAGAAGAGATGAAAGCCTTAGTAAAAAACAAAACCTGAGAACTTGTCACTTCTCCATTGGATAAGAAACCAGTTGGATGTAAATGGGTGTTCACTGTAAAACATAGAGCAAATGGATTGATTGAGAGGTATAAAGCCAGATTGGTCTCAAAAGGCTTCACTCAGACGTATGGAGTAGACTACCAAGAAATGTTTTAGCCTGTTGCAAAAATGAATACCATCAGAGTCTTATTGTCATGTTTAGCTAACCTTGATTGGGATCTACACCAGTTTGATGTTAAAAATATTTTTTTTACATGGAGAATCAGAGAAAGAGGTATATATGAAAAATCCTCCAGGGTTTCATAATGAGAAGACAAAAGGGAATGTTTACAAATTGAAGAAAGCATTATATAGATTAAAACAATCACCAAAGGCATGGTTTGATAGATTGAGTAAGGCTATGATTTCTTTTGGGTATTCTCAAAGTAATGTTGATCTTACCTTGTTTATTAAACACTCTAATGGGAAACTTACCCTGCTGATTGTCTATGTTGATGATATGGTGGTAACTGGGAATGATAAGAAAGAAATTGGCTGTCTGAAGAAGTTATTGGCTAAAGAGTTTGAAATTAAAGATTTGGGAAAGTTGTGATATTTTCTTGGTATAGAGGTTGCTAGATCAAAGAAAGGGATTTGTGTGTGTCTTGTATTGTTTCTTTTTTAGTTTTCTTTCCTAATTTAGGATTTAGTTAGTGTATAAATTTGATTATTGTATAGAAGTTAAAGGATGAATGAAATAAGAGATTTCTCTCTTTCTCGACAAAAAGAAAGTGTTAGATCCTAAAAGGATAGTCAAATGTACTCATTGTAAATATTTTGGCCACACTACACAAATATGTCCTATTAAATATAGGACATCTTACTTTATTAAGAAGGTATGGATTCGAAACGAATCAATCAAATTTAATAAGGATGTAAGGTTTGTAAAATATGCTAACATATATGGACCCAAATGGACTTGGGTACCAAAGAAAGGATGAATCATACATTATGTTGTAGGTGCAAGTAATCAAGAAAGACAAATGGATCATGGAATGGCGGCTCAAGACACATGACCGGAGACAAAACAAAGTTCAAAGGACTCAACTTCAAAAGTGGAAATGTCAGTTTTGGTGACAACTTCAAAGATAAAATCATCGGTATTGGCTCTATCTGCAATGGTGATGTATCTCAATCCAAAGTTTTATTTGTTGATAATTTGAAACATAATCTTCTTAGTATTAGTTAATTATGTGATAAAAGATATAAAGTTATTTTTGAATCTCTTAAATGTAAAGTAGTAGACATCAAAGCAAATAAGATAGCTTTCATAAGTTATCGCCAAGGCAATGTATATTTTGTGGGCCTAAATAATGCATCTCAAGTAAATCTTTATTTATTTGCTTCTAAAGATGAGGACACATCCTTATGGCATAGAAGACTTGGACATGCTAGTATGGATGTAAGTTCAAAACTTTCTAAAAGAGACTTAGTCAAAGGTTTGCCAAAATTAATTTTCAAAAGGGAAAGTTTTTGTGATGTATGTACCAAAGGCAAACGCTCTGGAAGTTCTTTTAAACAAAAAAATGTTGTTTCGACTTCTAGACCTTTACAACTTTTGCATATTGATCTTTTTGGTCCAACTAGAACCGCAAGCCTTGGTGGAAAGCATTATTTTTTTGTTTGTGTTGATGACTATTTTAGATTCACGTGGATGTTTTTTCTTGCTCATAAACATAATGCATTTCATGCTTTAATCCCTCTTTTAAAATCTTTACAAACTCAAAAAGATATGTTATTTATAGTATTAGGAGTGATCATGGAAAAGAGTTTGAAAATTCATATTTTGAAAACTATTTTAAAGAGAATGACATATCTCATAACTTTTTAGATCCTAGGACTCTTCAACAAAATGGTATTTGTTGAAAGGAAGAATAGTTCTTTAGTTGAAATGACAAGAACAATGCTTTATGAAAATAACTTGCCTAAATATTTTTGGGCTGAAACTGTTAGTACTTCTTGCTACATTTTAAATAGAGCAATGATTAGGTCAATCCTTAAAAAAACCTTATATGAGTAGTGGAAAGGAAGAAAGCCTAATGTTGCATATTTTCATTCATTTGGATGTAAATACTTTGTTCTGAATAATGGCAAGGATAACTTAGGAAAATTCGATGCCAAATCAGATGAAACTATATTTCTTGGATATTCTATGAATTCCAAAGCCTATCGAGTCTTCAACAAAAGAACTCCTTTAGTTGAAGAATTCATACATATTATGTTTAATGAGTTTCCTTCTAAAGATGTTGACTAGAATAACAAAGACAAAAGTATAGAAGAAATGATAGAAGACTTATCCTTAGAAAAACATGATGAGCATAGCATGGATTTTGGCAAGGGCTCTAAAGATAATGAAGAAATTGACTTAATTGAGTCCACACATCAACACAAAGAACTACATCATCTAAGAGTGAAAGATGAGGATAAGGACATACAAATTATTGGTGATCCACTTCAAGGAGTGAGGACAAGGTCAAAAGTCTACAACACTTGTGAGTATGTTGCATTCCTCTCACAAGTTGAGCCAAAGAACATCAATGATGTACTTAAAGATGATCAATGGATAATGGCTATGCAAGAAGAGCTAAATCAATTCAAAAGAAGCAAGGTTTGGACATTAGTCTCTAAACCTCAAGACCATCCGGTGTTTAGTACAAAATGGGTATTTTGTAACAAATTAGGCGAATCTGGAATAGTGGTAAGAAATAAGGCAAGGCTAGTTGCTCAAGGATACTCTCAAGAGGAAGGTATTAATTTCGATGAAACTTATACTCCTGTAGCTAGATTAGAAGCAATTAGAATGCTACTTGCTTATGCATGCTACAAAAATTTTAAATTGTTTCAAATGGATGTTAAAAATATATTTTTAAATGGTTTTATTCAAAATGAAGTGTATGTTGAACAACCTCCTGGTTTTGAGTATGAAAAATTTTCAAACCATGTTTTTAAATTATCTAAAATATTATATAGTTTAAAATAAGCTCCAAGAGCTTGGTATGAGAGGTTGAGCAATTTTATCTTTGAAAATAGTTTTTCTAAGAGAAAAGTTGATACAACCATATTTATTAAGCATGAGAAGTGTAATACCCTAGAAAAGTCTACCATAATTATATGATTATTGTTCTCAGTATTTGGTTTGAAATCATAGAAATAACTAAAAATAATTTTAGAGACTCAGTTAGAATGCAAACGGAATACTTTTCTGAAAAATATTGGTGTCGATAACGCTGCTGAGAAAATAGCTGTCTGATTGATAGATGAATTTCTGATTATTACTAGGAGGTAAAGAATCATATATATGCATGTGTAATTATGGTAAAAAGAAAGAGGTGAAAAATGTTTAGGAACACTGAAAAAGTAAGTAATGACAAAACCGTAAATAAATGCAACTTTGGGGGTATAGTAGAAATTGGACTGTCTGAATTTTAGAACGACTCTGAAACTATTTTTGTAATAAAGTATAAATAAAAATAAGATGTTTCAATCTTCACTTTGAAATTCAAATCCTAACAGAATCGTCAGAATAAATTACAGAAGGAAATGTGACAAAAATATAATTTAAGGAAAGTTTAAGGATCAAAATAAAATTTGTCAATTGTGACTTAATATATAAGCCACACTTAGAAAATTTTCCTCATTTTCTTCTTCCTTTCTTCATTTGGCCGAAATTTTCCCTTCCCTCTTCCATGATTTTTCCTTCAAATTTCTTAAGGAAAATCAAAGCAAACTTGAATTCAACCTTGAATCTTCCATCTTCCATCCATTTTCTACCTTGGAGAATAAAAATTTTTCAAGAATAAGCATCATTAGATTTTCAGCCCAACCCTCCAATTTAGGTAAAATGTTGTTTTGTTTGATTTTATGGTTGATTTAGGTATTATAGATGTTAATTAGATTGGATAATGTGTTTAATTACATCAATTGATGCATATAGCATTTTCTCCTAATTTTTCAAACCCTAACCTAAGTTGTATGAACTAGCTTAGTGATTTTGAGTTAGTTTATGTTAACTGAGCTTAGAATAAGTTAATTGGAAGCTGATAGATGGATTATTTGTGGTTAGTTTGATGTAGATAATCAAAGTGAGGTAGATTGCTTATTTTACCTACTTTGAAGGAATTGGTGGCAAACCAATTTTATTAGCTTGTTTGAAGTATTAGGTGAGTCTTTTATGCATCATTTAATATGCCTAAGGTGTTAGAATGTCAATTGCTATTCATTCCCAAAAGGGCCATATTGGCCAAACCCTAATTGCCACTTTGCCTTTAGTTTTTGCTTCATTTTGGCTTGTTTTTCCTAAACCAATTTGATCATTTAATGTTGTTTATTGTTATGTTTATAATACCTATGGAATTGCCTATAATGTGTGTTGTTGTTGATAAATGAGGCAATGTTGGAGTTGCACCCAAACTTTGTCAAAGTTGCCCACCAAGTATTTATCAAAATGCCTAGCTCAAAATCCATAGGCTAGCGACAATGTGTCACGACCTATCTTAGAAGTCGTGACGGTCCTAGGGTACGGGTGATGCATACGCGACCAGTACCACGTAGAACCCTATAGACTATCTATATGACATGCAACAAACAAATACAATTTAAATAAATATAAAATAGCTGAGAAAAATTCGACAGCATTTCCCCTAAAATGGAACTATGCCCAAAATCAGAAACAAGTAAAAACACTTCTATAATATTCCCAATCTCCACAATTATTGATCCCTCCTGGATCTCCATCAAAAATCTCAATACCAACATCAATGAATAACATACAACTCAACATCAATATATATATA
>CANXYC010757993.1:0-12535 GCA_948193065.1 Aleurites moluccanus | reverse complement strand
AGAAAAGTATAGTTAAATAAAAATTAATTATTTCAATTTAATAAAAAGTAATTTTAAATTAAAAATAATATATATTTTTTTTAATTTTAAATAAATAAAATAATTAATTTTTATTTAGTTATTAATTTATTTTATTTTTTTTATATTTTTAATTTAAAAAATATTTTTTTTAAATAAATAAAATTTTAGGGACTAAATTGTAATTTGCCAATTACTTTTTTAATTCTTGTGGGGCCCAAGGAGAAAAGTCAACGGTCAAAGAGTCGAAATTATAGATTTTAATAATATTAGGGTCAAAATTATATCTCGAAAAATATTAAAAGCTAATATTCTCTTAGAACTAAACGGCAAGATTAAAATTATATCTTATCCCTATTTTTTTTTATTTGTAATTTTTATTTATTTTTTAATGAATGTCAGAATTTAGTGGATCTTTATCAGTGATAAAAATTGAATAACGGAGCAATCGCTAATTTTAGGTCTCTATTTTTATTTTTATTAATGTTAGAATCCAAATTAAATCTCAATAAATATTAAAAATTAATATATTATTAAAATAAATATCAAAATTAAAATTATACTTTATTTTTATATTTATATGGATAATTGTATAGGAATTAGTGGTTTATAATGGTACTGATGTACTTATGTGTGTATTATAGATAAATGATTATATTTGGTAATGTAAATGTAATATTTATTTAGTTTTGAGATATTATATATATTGAGATATAATTTAATAATTAAGTATATATTGTTTTAAATAATAAATTTAAAATTAATTTTTTCTCTTTTCAATATTAAAGAAAAAAGTCTTGAGATATTGTATGAATCTATATGAATGATTAATGATTATGGAGATTTGAAAATTGATTATTGCAGTGGAGTTAAAAATGGATTAGAAATGTTTTTTTTTTACAAGTCCAATCTTTGAATATTAGATCAATTTTCAGTTGATGCCATGCAAGATTCTATTTGAATGTGTATGAGAATATATAATATAGGTATTTAATAGCATTAAACTTATTTATGTATTAAGATTGTCATATTTCAGAATGAATTAAGACCGTCAAGGTAACAATAAAAGTAAAAACTATATATAATTTTTCTTAAAAATCATTGACCATCCATCAATTATATATATTTCTTATTGTTAATTGATTTTATCAAATTTAATTTTTTATTTTTATGTTAGCTGGTTTGATGAAAATTCTGTTGCATTTTTGTTTATTTATGTTATATTTTGAGATTAGATAAATACAATTTATCTAAAATAAGAGAATCAATTTAAATTACTATCAAACAATAGTAACAAGGTAAGGCTGTGTAAAAGGATTCAATTATGGTTTTTCATGATCACGGTACATTCCATAACTTGGAAGCATAATAAAAGCAATTTTTTTGGAGTATTTTTAGCAACCTTATCTCAAATTTGAGTATATTCTCTTGTAATTGAAGAACATAAGAGATTACAGATGCCCGAAAGGACACTCGTAGTTTTTGGATGGTCTGGTTACTTTCGGCTGCATGCTTCACACAATTCGGGCCATGGTTCCACATTCTCTGTTTTCCTGCTAGATTGCATTTCTCATCTCACAGAAGAGTATGTAATAAACTCTCTTGAAGTAAATTGAAAAGGCTGATGGGGAATAGGGTTCCTGCAATGAAGCATTTAAAAAGAAAACTTCAATAAAAATAGCAATAATCAGTTTCTGATAAGCAAAATTTGGGTTGAGTGGGCACACACATCAGCCCCTACTGTGTAGACTTTTTAAATGTCAAAAATTTTTTATAAAATTTTTTAAAAATTATAATATTATAGTATTTTTTATAACGAATCCAATGACATATTTTTTGTATAAAACAAAAATCAAATGAATAAGTGTATTAAATCTAGACCGTTAAACCGTTAAAATCTAATGGTCTACATTTAATACACTTTTAACATATATTTTTAAATTCATTTGATTTTTGTTTTGTACAAAAAATATGTCATTGGATTCATTATAAAAAACACTATAATATTATGATTTTTAAGAAATTTTACAAAAAATTTTTGACCTCTAAAATGTCTACACAGCACATCAGCCCCTTCAACCCGCAAAATTTAGTATGGTTGCAGAAGGTGACTCACGGTCGAGGACCATAAACTTTGATCTGCCGCACATGAGTATCCCTTCCATTAAGATGATTTGATAGCACGGCTATCTGTAACATAAATGTATTGACAAAAGTTTCCCTGCCAAATAAATTAGTAATAAAATTAATGTTCATACAATGTTATGCTTTCCTAAACTGCTGGTGTTTACAGTGTTCAAGAGCATAAATTTTAATGTCAGAGTATTATAGAATCCAAAAGTAATAATCAATGATCCACAAGAAGTTCGGGATACTGAATGACATTTTTAAACCCGTCATATTGAAAGCAAGTCCACGTTCTCAAAATAGAGCTGGAGATGCCATCTTGAGAGAGAAATAACAACTCAATCCTAATAAGAATAAGTACCAGTATTATAAAATACACATTCAGTTACAGTTTGTATGCCAGCTCTGGCAAAGTCAGAATAGAAGAACAGTTAAAATCATATAAAAAAATGGGCGAGACAAAATTGGACTAGAAACTACATACTTGGAGCAATTATGTTATAAATGATCAGATAGCAGAGCTTGAGGTTACATACTCGAAGCAACCCAAGTTCACAAAACAGGCTGGATATACCATCTTGAGAGAGAAATGAAAAGAAACTGAATCCTATAATGGGAATTACTTCTATTTCCAATATACACATTAAGACAGTTTGTACCCCAGGCAAACTCAAGATAGGAGACTGTTGAAAATCTTAGCAAAAAATAATGCATGAAAAACAATTGGATTATAAATTACATAGAACAATAATGTTATAGATGATCATATAGCATGAGAAACAACAACTTATGACATGACTAAAACATTTAACTTAACTCAACTTAACGTTAATCTCAAAATTAATTGGGATCGACTAAATGAATTCTTTGTTTTTATTTGAAACAATTTTGGGCAATATCTTATAGTAATTGTAATACCTCTAAATCATACTGTATTATTTTCCTCCAAGTTAATTTAGGTCTACTTCTTATTTTATTTCTCTCATTATCACAATATGCTCAACCTTCTTAACTAGAGTCCTTATGTCTTCATTTCACGTGCTCAAATCATTTTAATTTTTATTCTCTCATATTTTTCTTAATCGGTGCAATTCTCACTTTATCTTTAATATTTTCGTTACGTATCTTATTCGTTATAGGATAACTACACATTCATTTTAGCATACTCATAATGACAATAATCAATTTTTATATATGTTATCTCTTTATTGTACAATATTCACTATCATATAACATAACTGGTTTAATAGCTGCATGGTAGAATAAAGATTAAAAGTAATAAAACGGATCAATTTTCAAAATTAAACTCCGTCTAAATACGAGTTTCTCATGTTTAGCCGATTCCAAACCCCGATAAAGGAGGATAGTTGTGATAGGTGACAATCAGTGTAAAATTTTGTCACATCTCATAATTATGAATTCAAATAATATAAACATTAACGCGTTAATTACTTATGATGCACTGCATCAGAGCCCGGATGTAATGAGAAATAAGCAAGGTGTAGGGCGTTCCCTGAATGCGACGCGCCATGTCAACGCCCGGATATGATACTAAATGAGTAAGGATTCTCACATCATGGATGCGTGTGGGTAAAAAAGTTAGTCTAAATATCAGTTTATAGACGTACTTCTAGGAAAGAAGACGGGAAGAAGCTGTTGAGAAGAGAATCAGAGTTGAGACTTTGAATATTAAATCTCTTATCAGCAAGTTGATGGAACTTGTCGACACCATGGAGAGGAAAAAAATTAATGCGGCTTGCATCCAAGAGACAAAATGGGTAGAAGAAAAAGTAAAGAAATGGATAATTCAGACTACAAATTGTGGTATACAGGGAAGGAGATGAAAAAAAATCGAGTGGGTATCATTCTAGATGAAACACTAAAAGATGTAGTGGTAGCAATGATAAGAGTAAGAGTTAAGATTTCTCTTATTAAGCTAGTTGTTGAGAGAGAAATGATGAATGTAATTAATGCATATGCTCCACAAATTGGATTAGATGGTATGAACAAGCAAAAATTTTGGAAAAATATGAACAACCTTATGCAAAGTATACCAAATGAAAAGAATATTTTTATCGGTAGAGACTTAAATGGACATGTAGAAAGTGATTGGTATGGTTATGAGACGGTGCATAAAGGCTTTGGCTACAGTATGAAAAATGAGGTATGAGACGGTGCATGAAGGCTTTGGCTACGGTATGAGAAATGAGGAGGGAACAAACATCCTTAATTTAGTTATGGCTTATGATTTAATCCTAACAAATATCCACTTTATAAAATGGGAATCTCATCTACTGACTTTTAAAAGTGGGCAAAATAAAAACCAAATTAACTTTCTTCTAACAAGAAAGACAAATAAAATCTGATACAAGGATTGCAAAGTGATCCCGAGAAATGCTTTAACAAGTCAACATAAATTGGTAGTTTTGGATGTCAAAATCAAGAAAAGGACAAGGAGGTATAGGAGAAGTATGATATCTAAAATAAAGTGGTGAGAACTAAAACGGAAAAGTGATGTTTAAGAATGAACTCCTCAAAAAAAAAAGCATGAAAATTGGACACGGAAGCTAATGCTATGTGGATAGACATGATTTTAAGGATTAGGGACACAGCTAGAAAAGTTTTGGGAGAATTTAAAGGACATGGCCCACCCTCAAGGGAGAGGTGGTGGCGGTGGGGTGAAGAAGTACAAAAGGCAGTGAAGAGTAAAAAGGAATGGTACAAGAGACTACCAAAATGTGATAATGGAGAGACTTACGAGCAATATAAAAAAGAAAAAAAATAGGCAAAAAAGGTTGTGTTCCAAGCAAGAGCACATGCCTCTGAGAAGATGTATCAAAAACAGGAAACGAAAGAAGGTGAAAAGAATATTTACAGGTTAGCAAGGACGAGAGAAAGGAAATATCGATATCTCAATTAGATAAGGAGTATTAAAGACAAAGAAAGAAAAAATTTGGTGAAAGACAATGACGTTGAAAAAAGGAAGATGAGTTACTTTGATGAATTTCTCAATAATGGCCAAGGTGGTAACATGATCGACATAAATCACATTATTATAGAGAAAAATGTAACATCCATCAGAAGAATTAGATTTTCAGAATTTAAGGAAACTTTGAAAATGATGAAAGTTGGAAAAGCATGTAGCCCCGATAAAATACCTATTGAAGTATAGAAGTGTCTGGATGATACAGGAGTAACTTGGTTGACTAGATTGCTTAAACAAATCCCAACTTAAAAAAAAAAAAGCCAGATGAATGGAGGAGTTTTTTAGCACTAATTTTTAATACTACATGACTACAGAGAAAAATATGACATTCACCAAAAGGATTAGATTTTCGGAGGTGGGTTTGCACCTCTATTATAAAACTTTTCGCCCCTTCACATTTTTTTCCACATGGATTGTTTCTCACTTACAATATTCCAACAAGAAATGATTTCACAGAAAATAAAAACAACAAATATTTCATTGACAGGTTCCAGCTTTCAAACTACTTTGAGAAAACTAGGAATATCATCTTTGAATATTCACTTACTATATTCTAGATATACGGTTATCAATGATCCTACAATAAATTAACTGGATTTAAAATTTATGACAGCATTACATTTAAGATGTTTAAGTATCAGCTCTAGTAAGTAGTAACTAGATACGCCTCTTGTGACAAGTGTTAGATTTGATTGCGAAATAAAAGAAACATGTAGAACATATAACCCACTATCAACTTAAAATGTAAATAAAATATGAAGCATGAGAAGAAAAATTTTGAAAAGTAGATAAAAAGAAGGGGAGAATCAGCACATGTACCCAGAAATTATTACCTAGGATCATTTCCAGACAAGGATAGATAAACCCAGCCAGTTGGCTTAACAAGTTCCACAGTCTTGATCTCCTAAAGGCAATTAACAACAGACAATACAAAACCAAATTGAAATTCTAGAGAGATTCAATACAAGAGAATAAAAAAATAAACTAAAATGTGATAAAATTTAAAAACATACCTTCAAGTTGTGAAATCCATCACCAGCACGAATAGAGATTTTACTGGGGGTATAGCTCTCATCAAGCTTGAAATCCACATAGATTACAACTAACTTCAATTCAAAAGAAAAGAAACAATTTCCCACAATTTAGTCCTTGCCCCCAAAACCAACAAACAAATATTAACATCTTTTCATATTGCACCATTTGAAAAGTATTATAAAACCAGATTCATACTTGTAGCTTTACTTTCTTCTGGAATTGAATATTCACCAAATGAGGTTGTGCGCCATCCGATCTAACACATAAACACACAAATACAAGAGAAGAAAGAATCATTCAAAGGTTTTATGTGTAGAAAGATAGATATCAGATATGGCATTTGTGTTTGGTTTTATACTGCCAAAAGGAATCAAGATTGTCATCACGAAGAGAGGAGACACCATTGCCAGGTTTGCAAGAGCTGACACTCCAAGCAGCTTTTTTGCCCATTTCTCTGAGATCATCATCTACAATCAGGTGAATCTTCCCTTCTTCTTCTCCCTCAGATGACTCTGTTGCCATTTTCTGTTATACTCTGTAAATGCAGGAACCAAATGGTTTCAATTTGCACTAAAAGCACAATAAAGAAGAACAACCATGCCAGATCTGAAAATTTGGATTTATGGGCATACGTTATCAGCAAGATGCAAATTTTTTCCCTGTAGTTGTACCCCTTTCTTTCTTTTTGGGGCTTAGCTTCCCCCTTTTGTACCCAAAAATAAAAAATAAAAGATTTTTTAATCAGAACTGCAGTGTAAATAAAGCACAAAGATCATCCACATGTAGACAAGTTAGAAACTACAGTAACACAACTAACTAGTAAAATTGATGTCTAACGCGATTTTATTGTTATTAAATAAAGAAGTTTATCCTTCATTAGAACATGGAATTACCAGTCATTAGCATGAAAAGAAAAATAAATTAAACATCTTTTAAAAGACGATCATTAATTTGGTGCAAATTGTAGAACAATTACAGAAAAGATGCAATATTTTTGTTTGTGGCGTTTGATCAAACAACTGAGTTACAAAACAAAAACACCCAAAACTGCCAATCACAAAGAATGAAAAATTATAGAAGTCCCAAAGGCTTGAACTTACAAACAAAATATCCTAATAGAAGGTTTTTGTTGAGATCGTGGAGCTGTCACGAGAAGTGTGTGTGTGTGTGTGTGTGTGTGTGTGTGTGAGAGAGAGAGAGAGAGAGAGAGGAGAAAAGACCGAAGAAATTAGTAATTTACTGTGGAAATTATTTATTTGAAATTGGTTTGAATCATCATGTAAAATGACGAATTTACCCATCGTCTCCATTTCCTCATTTAGGTTTTATAGCTGCCTCTTAGGCTAAAATATCTTATACTTTTAAATTTTTTATAATTATACCCATAATATATTTTAATACTTCTAACTTTTAAAATTATTGGCAATTATATTCCTAAGAAAACAATTATTATTTTAAGTTTCTTATCTCTCAGTGAGATTTATTATGAATTAAAAAATTATAAAAAATATAATATTATTTAGTCTCTTATATTTTATTTTAATTAATAATTTCATTCATTCTTTTTAAAAAATTAATTAAATAATCTATCATGTTTGTTTTTCTTAATAAAATAGTCATTTATTATTATTTAAAATAATATTTAGCATGACATATTTAATAATAAAATTATTAAAATATATGTGATAATAAGAAAAAAATTCAAATTGATTAATATTTTTTCTCAATTCATCTAATTAGATTCAAAATTAATTTTGATAGGCAATTAAAATAATGTATTTCTTTTTTAATTTTTAGTTCAATGGAACTTAATTTTTCTTTTAAAATTTTTTTAAAAAAATTTGTATATTCAAAAATAATATAAAAATTATATTTTAAGTAAAAAAATATATGTGCATCTAAAAATAATTAAAAAGAAAAATTATATTTTTTATAGTGTATAATTTTTTTTGTTATTTATAATAAAAATATTTTTTATTATTTAAAATATAATATATTTTTTTAGAAAAAATTACGCAAAAATTGTAAAAATTAATATTTAATTTGAGTTTTAATTAAAAAAGAAAGAAATGAAAAAAAATGAGAGACATATATTATGTTTTATAACCGTATAATATATATTTAAGGATATTCTTATTTTTTTATTCATTTAATGAAAAATTTTAATTATTTTAAACAGAATGACTATTTTATTAATAAAAAATAAATTTAAGTGACTATTTAGTACCTTACTCACCACCTAATATTCACCAGAGACGAAGATCAGAAAATGGGACCATCAAATTTTTTATGGCGGATTTAAGTGAAACAGCGGCAATTGGTAATGAGTGAAGGATATTTATGAGCTTATGACAATGATACGTTCCAGATGGTGCCATCTTGATCTTTAGGGCTACCAGAAATGATGGCGCGTGACCAGTTTTTGCGCGACTCTAATTATGGCTGTCACGATTCACTTTTGGGCCGTGAAAGTCCTAAGGCACGGATAAATTTAAGGTCACCGGAAACCCGTAAAGCCCATGAACAATCCATTTATCAATTATTCAATCAATATTAACTCATTAATCAATGCTTAAATTCTATTTATTACTTATAAATTTTACAGAAATTTTGTCAGAGTTTTCTTTGTAATTTTAATGTTATTCCAGACCCAAAATTGAGTCTCTCAAAAATTACACAGCCTGCACTAAAAATTATTTTACACTCTCAATAATTTGCCAACCTTATACCCTCAACTTCACAGGTCAACAGTCATACATAGCACTTCTAAATCTTTTTCAAAACATGAAAATTTCATTTTTATCATTTACCTCTATCACTATTTTTATCACTTATTATCATTGACATTTTAAATCATTATGCATTACACATTACATTTTGAATGTCACTGTAATATAAAATATTTCACTGTTCATACATCATTATAATGCTCAATCATCTAATTATACATAGTACCATGGAGCTCTATGAGTGGACACTTATAATCTTTAGCGAATAATATTTTACCTTACTGTACTTGACATTCCAAGTCGGAGAACAAATTAACTTGGAATCAGCCTTCACTATCTCATTCTAGTAAAAATTATAAACCACAATAGGGTGAGTATAAAAATACTCGGTGAACATGCATACATCATTACATATGTGATATAAGCATATAATAACAAAAGTGGTCAATGGTAGTCAAGTGTCAATAAATATAATGAAAAATATCAGTATATTCAATTCACATATCAAGGTTAATTAATTTGCACACCAAATATCTTTAGGAGTTTGGAACAGGTAACAATCAAATCGATGATAAACAATAATCAATGAAAGAATGGCCATCAATGGTAAGCAATAAGGTATAAGTTTGGCATCAATAAACAGGTAAGTAATACTCGTATCATTTAGATAAGACAGATAAAGGGTCTTGAAACACGTAGACTATGTGTAATCACACAGTCAATCTCATATCATGTACATAAGGCTGATCAAGCCCTATGGCTAGGACAGTTAACCCTTTCCAGTTAGGGTATCATATATAGTCAATGTGTATATTGCCGATGGTATGTACCCACTACCCCGTCGGTGAGACAGCTCTGTTAAATCCACATGTAAATAGGCCAATGGATATCAATAACAATATCAAGTATTCATTAGGAACATTACGAGACAATGGCTTACTTGTCAATGCATTTCATTAGTCATGTATCGGTTTCTTTTCTTGATACAAAGGTAGCAATTAACAATAAATATCATGGAATGTGATTAAACATTTGGTGTGCATACTTTTAGGAGTAATGCGGGTGCATAATCAATCAAGAATAATAGGCATTTCAATATCAATAACAATCAACGGATATGAATGGTTTCAATATTTAAGAATGATTAACAATAGCAATGAGGCATTTAACCAAATAGGAAACATATTCATTGGGTCAACAAATCAAAACATGGTATGCATAATGATGTATATATTACTCACCTTAACTTATAACTTCAACATTTCCCTTTTTCCTTTATCCTTGGTTCTTTGCCTTATCTCTTATGGTACCTATCACATCTCTTATCCATTATTGACTCTACATATCCAATTAATTTCCATTTAGATATTATTTAACATAAAATTACATTACTTATACTTATATTAAATAAAATTCCTCAAATTTCCAAGTTATTAGGATTTTGCCTATAAAGAACCTTACTGGCAGCCTGTGTTCCATTATTCACATCTCTCTCTACAATTATCCAATTGCTTCTATTCTTGTTCTTAATTAAATTTAACATAAAGGTTCTAACATATCCAAATTTCATATTAAAATAATTACTACACAATTTATGGTGTTAATTTAAACTTAGGCCTATAATCAGCCCTGTTACCCTGCATTCTGCCTGCAATCCTATTTTGGCGGATTCTGTTTTTTTTCTAATAACTCAATCAATACTTAACCAATTACTATAATTCCTTTTCCCATTGAAAATAGACATATAAAATTATAACATATCCAAATTTTAGAATTTTTGGATCACTGTACAATTATTAGTAAATTTCTAAAATTAAATTATTGCCCTGAAATCTCTATCCAAACATACCCTGTTTCTATGCCTATAATAAATTCCGTACTCATCCAATTACAAAAACATTTTACAGTAATTTATATAATACATAAATGGTAATCTTTAATGTTTAACACTTTCTCTATTTCAGAATTTAAGGTCTTCAAATTAATACAATTTTGTAACCTATGTTCTGTTAAACAGTCATTCCTAGCAGTCTATACTTATCACCCAATATATCACAAACCACAATTCCAATTGCAAAAAAAATTTAGAGGATTATATATAAGACATAAATGAACACTTTTTATGTTGAACACATCTTCTAATTCTGTCTCTATCATTATGTACAATAAAAACACAATAGCATTTTCTAAAAAACCTAATTTCAGGTCAGTCACAGTTTTTACTCAATAACTCTATCCTCACTTCGAATTTCACAAATTTCTTCTACAGAAATCTAATTAACATATTTATCTACAACTTTTATGTTTTAACCATCCATAAATTCAGTCTTTAAAATTTCGAAATAATAGCCACAATTTACTGCCTCAAAACAGAATTCAGAAACTACATTAACCCTATCTCATTCTTAACATTTTTAGCTTAATTACTTCAATTATTTGCCAAATCAAACTTTAGAACTCTTAAATAAAATCAAATAACTAAGTTTAGGAAGATTTACCTTAAATTTGAATTATGGAATTCCTTTTCTTTTTTGTTCCACCAAACAGCTCACATAATCTCCATCAATTTCCTCTTCTTCCTCTTCTTTCTCTCATCTTTTCCTATCAAATTTTGGTTGATTTTCTTTGGAAAGGAATAGAAAATATTTTGATGCTCTCTTCTCTTTTGGGGTTTGGCCACTCCCTCTCTATAATAGCCATTCTTTTTTTTTTTTTTTTTCCATACACCAAAACCAATTTGAATTTAATGAAGAAAATAGAAAATTCTAGACTTGTCACATGTTTACTTCCTATTGGTATAAAAGAAAAAATCGCTTAATAATAACAAAAATCAATTGTTGGCTCATCATGGCCAGCCACCCCTTTTGATTTCTCTAAAATTTTTGTTTGATTCAATTGGTGGGTCCCATATCTTTGTTTAATTGCACTTTTGGCCCAAAATTTTTCTTATTTGTATTTTTGACCCCAAAACTTTATGTAATTTATTCTGGCTATTCTGATTAGGTTCAACCTCAAGTGTGGGGAATGAAATGCCTTATTTAAGTTGTTCTATCATTTAAAAATAGTTATGGGTTATTTTTGGATCCCAGACAGTTGATTTCCAAAATTGCCCTCAAAATTACCTCTATTTACAATTTTTCCATTATTCTCATTTTCAGTGTTCCAAAATATTTTTCAACTCTTTCTTTTCACCAAAATTTCACATAAAATTAACTTATTTAATTCTCCTAGGTTTGGGTCAAAAATTCTTAAATTAGCCGGACTGCTATTTTTCCGGTAGTGTTTTCGACATCGACGATTTCCAGAAAAGTTTTGTATTTGCTTTCTAATTGTGTCTCTAAAATTATTTCCCATCATTTCAATACTTTTAAACCATAAACTGAGAATCAATTCATGGATACAAGATATGTTTTTCCTAGGGTATTACATTCTACCCCCCTTTAATAAAATTCGTCGTCGAATTTTCTTATTCAATACTGTAAACATCAATATATGTACCTCAAGCAGTCTCCAATCATCTTGTAAATATTTTCTCTATATCACTTTTCATCTTACTTTGACTAATATGTCAAATTCTATTGTCTTCTTATCATCTGAGCTATTTCATAATTCTCATATCATTTCCTATCAATATACAATC
>CANXYC010757976.1:0-25382 GCA_948193065.1 Aleurites moluccanus | reverse complement strand
AATAAATTTCTTATAAAATATACTTCATTTTTAACATACTAAAACTTGAAAAATAATATTTTTCTAATTAAATATAAATTACTTAAATTAAAATTAATTTTTGAAAAATATATTTCCCTTTTTATTTTCAAATATTTATTTTTTTAAAATATAATAAATTTCAATTTTTTTTTTTATATTCATAACTTTAATTAAATATTCACAAAATAATTATTATTTATAATATAGAATATAATTTTTAAAAATATTTCAAAAATATGAGTATTACACTAATAATAGTCTATTGTTTGGTAATTGGAGTCCCTTTGATTTGTCTAGTGACGATACTTACTGAAGAACTTGATCCTATAATTATATATTACATACAATGTAATGATTTACTTCATTTGTTTTCTAATTAGTGTAAAATTAAATGTATAGAATTTCAAATAATCTATACATGTATACAAGTTTATGAGCTTATTACCCTGTATTTACATAATAATAAGATTATCAGGCTTCAAAATTTTTCTCTTAAAGAAATGAATATTTCTATTCTCAATACATAAAATGATTATTTTTCATAATCTTTTAAACTTATTTTTAATTAATTATTGATGATATCCCCTACATTATTAAACTTAGGAATACATTATTAAACTTAGGAAAAGTAATATATAATTTTTATGGTGATTTGATCTCTATAAGTTTTGTGTTTATTAGGTGACTTGAATTCCTATTCAGAAAAAGATTCTATTTTATTGATTGAAGTTAAGTCACTTTTTCTATTTTGGATTAGGAAAAATATCCAAGAAACTTTTAATTTAATTGGTTCAATTAACTTACTTTTCCTTCTTCCATTTGGAAAAATGGCATACTCTAAATCACTATATATACGAGTTAATACTTGTGATTTTATTATGAGAATTAGAAAGAAACTATGAGATTTATTTGAGAGAAAATTAAGCGCCTCATAAAATACTATAATTCCAATATTAGTTTTTGAGAGTGGTGAGCACATTGAGTGCATCTGGGTTCAAAGGTTTAGTGTTATATCCTTTCTAATTATACACTACTCTAATTTATTAGTCCATTTTACTTCCTTTTATTTGTTAATGTAGGCTTACGTTGAATCATATAAATCTGTATCTTCACTATTTTTTTTATTTTGTCATTATATTTTTAAATTCAGATCATCCTAACATCTTGTTTTAGAGGCAATATTGAAATCCTGAGTAACTATAGCTTTCATATGGAATTGCACGAGTGCATCATTGAATAAAGAAATGTAGTTTGAAAAGAATACATATCCAGCAATACAAAATTTTATAATCTTGTAGAGTGAGCAAATGTTTTCTAAATCCTTTACTCATCTTATATTTCTATTGAGACTATATTTTTACTTTGAACGAGTTCAACATCATATTCTTATGTTCGATTTATATATCTATATATTATTCTCAAAAGTTGAAATGTGGTTAATAAGATAACAATCGACAATCACTGTATCTACTAACTCTATTCTAATTATCAAGTGTGATGTGTGTAAGACATGGAAATCAACTCAATTTTTTCTTATACAAGTTTAAAAATATATTTTCATACTCAGTTTATATATTCAATAATTATCTCTAAATGTTAATCTCAAAAATCAAATTATAAATTATATTGAAAAAGATGGGAATCAACTAGTATTACTTCATTAACTCCATTCTAGTTAATGAGTATGAACATGTTCCTTTAGATTGATTAAAAAGGCATAAATTAATCTATGAATCCTCAAATGTTATATCTCAAAAACTACACGATTATGTCATTAAAATCAAAATCAGAAGGAATAGTGATGTGAAGGAAGTCGGTTTGAAGTTTTTGGATCAATTGGATTGCAAAAACTCAAACGAGTTTAGCGATTTGAGGGTTTTATGATAAATACATAATTAATTGGGATGAGTTACGGGATTTATATTATATATGACACTATTGATTTTACTGCTGTATGATAAACTACTTCGCCTAAGCAATTTTCATATCCTTTTCAATTTTGGACATAATTTTTAGACTTTTATATTAAATTCAGCTTTGCTTTGTTTTATTTTTTTTTTTTCATTTTAAAATTTATAAGACGTATTTAGACTATATTTGATGCACTAATTGTATATGAGAAATAAAGAAAAATTAAATAAGGGAAATGATGAGGAGAAAAAAGAAAAAAATTATAATTTTCTTTATATTATTTAGATCTTTTATTTATAGGATGAAGAAATTAAGAAAAATTTATCATTTTAACTTTATGAAAAAAAAAATATTGAGAAATAAAAAAAAGATTTTTTTGTGACTTTCACTTTATTCCTATTTTAACTCTCCATTTCTTTCTAATTTGAAGAGAAATGTTTTGCTCCTAAAAGTTATGAAATCTAATTTCCTCCTATTTCTTTTTTTTTTTTCTCATTATTAGCTAACCAAAAATGAAATTTTTTTCTATTTCCATCCTTTTTTTTTTCTTTTCTTTTTATTTCCATCCAAACAAATATAGCCTTAAATCTCCATTTAATTATTTTATTATGACCCAGATAATTTTTCTGAAATTTTAATTTTTCTCTTTCAACGCTTTTTTTTTTAACTAGGTGGCATAGACACTTAAATCAATATGTATTTCCTCTCTCGCTAATACTAGCTACTAACATTATTGCTCCTATAAAACGCGAAACCCTTAAAAATAAAATGTACAAATAAGAGTAATTAGAGCGGCAAGAATTTACCAAAATCAGACTAAGCCAGATAAATACCATGCAACATTAATTTCATTAATTAGTTTGATTTGTTAATCACAACATATATATATATATATTTCTTTGTTGAAGCTTCTTCAAAATTCTAGTGATTTCAAATTTCAATGCCTGATTATATCAACTACGTACTACATTGATGCTTCTTTTTAGTTGGCAAGAAGAAAAACTTCTAAGAATGGAGACTTAAAATATATGGACCCCAACCCCAACCTTAAGCTTACGTTAATCTCCCAAAACTGCCTACTAGCTTGCTTCCTTTAAGTTGCTGCTGCTATGAAATTTCGAGTCCAATAATCTCTTCTTAACATTTTTCTTTTTAGAATTGACTCTGTATTACTGTCCCCACTAACATTAAAAGTAAGAAGCAACTAGTAAAATTTATATAAGAAGTAATTAATATTTTTAGAATTGACCTTGTATTCTGCCCTACCTATAATTGTATGAACTACTCTCATGTTTCTTTCTTGACCATGCCAGGATTTTGAATACTTCAAGTGCAGATCAAATCAAACTTCTCTAATATATGTATATTCTATTTGTTTGTTAAGTCAGAGCATTCTCGGGCTAATTTATATAAATATTCATTTTCAAAATATTTAAATTTAAATGATCCATGATTATAATATTCAATTTTGAAAATAAATTTTATTATCACTCGAAATATTTATATCTCGTAGTTGATTATAGAGTTAGAAAATATTTTTAGGGAGGTCAAATTTTTTATACCATAACTTATATGAAAGAAATATATATAATTAAAATTTTTTGATATATTTAAAAAAAATTTCATCTAAAATAAGAGAAATCAAATTTAATATAATTTTACATAAAAAATTTTATATTTTGGAGATTAAAAAGACTATAACCTTCTGGTCCTCTTTTTCCGCCATTGTTATATATATATATATATATATATATATATATATATATATATACACACACACACTTTCTTTTACCTAATTAAAAACATATAATTTATGTGAAGCTTAAAATATTATCTTAATGTTGTCCCGAAAATAAAATCTGGTTATATTATATTGCTCATCTTAATGGTTTAATTCAATATTTTCAAAATCAGACTGATTAAAGAGCAGAGGATCAGAGGGTCAAAGGTTTGACCCCGAAAAAAATCGATATATATATATATGTATATATAATTTGACATTTATTATATATATGATGAAATTAAATATAAATTGACATTTATTATTTTTGATCAAAAATAAAAAGAATTAATTTTTTTTTTTAAATCTGACCCTCTCAAATCGAAAAAACTGATCCGATTTAATTAGTTTATAGATTAATTGGTCAGTTCATTGATTTTTTAATTAATTTTTAAAAGATTAATTTTTTGAGACTGACCGAACCGATTCTTAATTTGATTTTTAATTTTTTCGGTTCGACTTAACAAGCATAATTTAATTAGTTGGGTGAAATTAATTAATATTTTCATTCACATGAAAATAGAGATGAGGCTATGAGTTTGAATGAGGTATGCAAATGCATTATGCATCACATGATCCAAGAAACTGAGTCCCACTAATCACCTTGGAGCTGATGAATAATGTATTTAAATATCTTTGATCAAATCATATCCTTGACTATTAATAACTAAACATATTTTAATGAAGATTTCGACCATTCAAATGCAACAGTTGTGAGATCATATATCCACCACACATTACAATTTTACTATTTTATATGTATATAAAATGAAACTATCAAGCTAATATATAACTATTTATGTTTTAATATTTTTTAATTAATTAGATTATAATTCAATTTTAATTTTTAATCTTAAAATTTTATAAAAAAATTCAGTAGAGTTGAACTAAAATTATTTATACTTTAAAAATTTTCAGTGTATGAAAAAGAAAATATTAAATGGATGGATATTAGGTACGGTGCTTATCTGCATGCATATGGGGGTGGGATTTAATTTATATATACAATTGTTAAGTGTATTGAAGTTGATTGTGTCACACAAAGAATTGGCAATGGCTATTATTATTATTATTATTATTATTTTAATATTTATAATATAAGAACATATTAGGATATATATCACCATATACATGCATGGCTTAATTACCATGTGCAAGAGTTGTGTATTAATACTATGGGCATATATAGTTGGCAATGGCTATTGATAAATAACATAGTTTGACTAGCAAAAATTTGATAATTATTATTTTTATTTATTTACTATTTCTATTTTTTTTATTTGTCATTTTAAAAATTCATTTATTTTTATTTTTAATTATCATTTTAAATTTTTAAAATAATATTTATTCACTTTTTCCTACTTTATCTTTATAACATTTAATTAAAATACAATAACTTAATTTAAGATAAGATTAATAATATAAAATTAAATTAATTATTTTAAATCTAATTAATAAATATTTTAACAGATATGAAATATCTTAAACGATGATAAAAAATGGAGGAAGTTTAATTTAATAATAAATAAATAAAATAAATAAATGTTCATATATCTGCATCACGAGGTAAATACTAATAATATTGAACTAATTTCATAATGTATAGGACTTTTAATTTTTTTTTTTCGATGTTAATGATTTGCATATTAATTTAGTTAGGAAGTTTTAATTGGTTTACAAGAGACAGGAGTTTGGTTTTTTGAATGGATAAGATATGGAGGCAGGCAATGGAGACAATTTTAGACGGGCAACGGAACCACAGGACTGCTCGATCTCTAACCCTTGACGATGCGGTGAAATGTGTTCAGAGTCAGATACCTCCACATAGTGGTGAAGAAAAAAATAAAAATAAAAAATTAAATTAAATCAAATTTAATTCAATTAATTTAAAATTTTAATTTAATTTAATTTAATTTTTAATAAATTTTAATATATTTAATTAAATTTATTTTAAAAAATTTAAAATAATCAAATTAATCAAATTATATATATATATATATATATATATATATATATATATATATATTATTTAAAAAATAAATAAATTGAATTATCGAATAGAAATATATCAATTTAATTTAATTATAAAAATCAATTTTATTCAAAAATCAATTTTATTTATTTTTTAAATTTAATAATTCTTATAAAATTTAATTTGATTTAAATCGAATCTACTAAACACTCACTCCGCCTCCACCTAGCGTTTTGAAGGTGTTCAAGAATCTTCAGCATCTCTATATAGCTCGAGCAGTTCCCTCGCTTTAGAAACCTTTAGTTCAGTAGCTCATATTCTCTGACAATCGTATCGGTAGCAGTCCTGAGTTTTTCGTCGAGGCTGGCCTTAACTCTCTTTGGGATTTTAACTTATCCGACAACTGCATCCAATTTATTAAAGATCTCGCCCCTTAAAGTTCATTTCTCTTGATTTATATGAATGCCTTGTCACCAGAATAAATGATTATCGATATAGGGTTTTTGGATTGATAAAATCGTTGAAATGTTTAGATAAAATGAATGAGAGACCATAATCTGATGAGGAAGAAGATGATTACTAGTTTATTTTTTTCTTTTATCTTTTTTTTTTTCTAATTTACAATGAGAGCTGTAATAATAAAAAGAAATTAGGCCTGATAAAATAATAAAAATTTAAATTTTTTGAATTTAATTTATTAAAATTAAAAATTCAAGCAAAAATTATAAAGTTAATAAAAATTTATAAATTTTTTTTATTAATTAATCCATCGATCATATAAAATGATAGGATTTCATTTTCTAGTAAATATAAAAGAATTAATTTTTAACTTGGTTGAGAAGGATTATTAGCATGGACAGGACTAATTTTTCTTCTACGTACATTCATGAAAGGTAAAAGGAAAACTGGCTTTTGCTTTTTTTTGGTGGGGTTTTTCTTAATACAAATATAAATTAATTTGGCATTGACCTCATGACTAATTCTTAAAAAAAATAATAAATAAATAGAAAATTTGACCTCCAGCCACCAGAAAAGGTTCCGTTCAAAAATGGGTTACAGTTGCAGACAGTTGAATATGCTTCTATAGGCCCCAATTAATTCAAAACTTTTGCTTAAAATTGGTAATTGGTTTTGCACAAATTAAGGGCAAATTAAGAGATTGATTTGTTAATTTGCTTCAAAATGGCATATTTTTCTTTTTTAAGTTTGTCGGAGTTATCATCAAATTAACTTATATATATATATATATATATATATATATATATATATATAGATTAAATTTCTTTTCTTTTATAAATTTAAGAATGCATTTTCATGCTCGATTTTATTTTCAGATTAATTAGGGAAAACAATTGATGAATTTGGGAGAAGTTAATCAATAATAATAATAATAAATTATCCATATTTATTTTTCTTTCTAAATTACATTAATTATCATGTTATACAACAAATGAAAGATTATGACCAAATTAGCATTTCAAATGTTTCAATTAAGCCATCATATAATCACATGCAGCACAAAAGCACAAGAATGGAAATTAAAGATTCATTCTTATCAATAACAAAATGAACTAAAGACAATAATTACTTGACTTGTAAAGATCTCAACTTTGTCGTTAATAATCATTAATTTCCTCAAAATATAACAAGTATTATAATTGGAATTTTGGACAACACTTTGTATCCAAGTATATATGTCTTTTTTTTTTCCTGATCTAAATATCAAATCTTTGAATTATGTACACACTAATTAAATTTAATTACAATAAAAAAATTATTAAGCAGGATAAAAAGAGAGAAAAGTTGCAGGTATACAAGGAGAATTCTTCCAAGCTCTAGCATGCAACTTAAGAACTTCTCTAGCCTTATCTTTGGTATTACTTCCACAATCTACTTGAAGAAGCAAACAAAGCTTAGCCACAACACCAATTTGCAACATTTCTTGAACAACACTTGTAGTTGCTGAAAATCTAGAAACTGATAATAAAATTCTTACTGATTTTTCACTTGCCAATTGAGAAACTCTTAGTATTTTCTTTGAAACAATTGCTAATCCAGCCCCATGTCTTAACAACTCGGCTCTTCCTTCTGCACATTGGCATAGCAAATCTAAAACCATTAATGCCATTTCACAAACCCTTTTCTCAGTTGAATCAAGAAGAAGATCAATCAAAACAGAGACAGCCTTAGCTTCTACTGCTTTTACTCTGTTTCTTCCCCATGGACACAAATTCACAAGCAGTTGCAATGCAGCTTTTGAAGCTTGGTGGGAGAGTTGGTCTTGTAAGACCTGAACTATTTCGACGAATAGTTCAGGTCCTAACTTTCTAAGTTGCATTGGATCAGCAACTTCAAGAATTGATTTCAATAACAACAGCGCATAAGCTCGAGATTCATAGTTACCATTTTGCAAGATTCTTGATAAAGAAAGAATCATTTCACCGTTTTTACCAATAAGAATCTTGAAACCAGAATCAGATAATTGAAGACTATAAAGAATGCTTAGAGCCTCATCACTTGGCTTTGAAATCTCATTTTCTTCACCTTCTAATAATGATTCTTGATCGAAATTGTTGACAATTGAAGCCAAGAACTCAATAACCCCTGCAGCTTCCATCAATCTTTTATTAGTATCATTTAAACTAGCAATTGAACGAAGCTTCTTTAAACATTTGTTTTTTTGGTGTGGAGATTTTGCATCTTTGAGAATCTTAGCAATTTGGGATTTGCTAATTGGAGGTTTTGGAGTTGGAATTCTTTCTATGCCGTGAGAAGCATTTAAAGTACACCAAGATTGTATCAAACGCATAAGAGTTAAATTTGGAGTTATTAAATCACAATCTGATATAACTTGTTTGGTAACAGGACAAATATTGTTCTTGCCAGAGAATAGCCATTTCTCTATGCTTTCTCTATCATATGTTATCCCAGTTGAAAGTGTAACTGGATCTTTCATTATTTGAAGAGAGATTGGGCAGAGAAAGAATGAAGGAACATCGATATCTTCCATCTTCAAGAAAACAAAGAATCAAGAAAATCTTGATCAAGATTCAAGAAAGAGCCAAGAAAACAAAGAAAATGATTTTTTCAAGAAAAACCCAGATGAAGATTCAAGATAAGATGGTATTAGATGAAAGTAGATGAGAAGAGAAGAGATTTAGAGTAGGTTCCTGTAGTTTGTATTTGCTGTGAATTGGTTTGGTTTTCGATTTTGGAGAGAGGGTTAGGTTTATATATGCGTGGAGAAACACGAGTATTTTTCGAAGTCAAAACACGGAAAGTGCAGGCGTTGAGAGATAATTCCGATGGCCACAGGGCCATATGACTTTTCTAAGGGTATGGACAGGCTCAAGAATCACAAACTTTACCGATGTAGTCTTGAATTTCTTAGAATAAAAAATGAATCATTATCATTACCAATGTGTTTACGTGTCAGAATTTTATTTTTTAACTTATCAATTGGAGTGTAAGTCTTACCTATATTTAATATATAATTAAATAAAAAATATAATAATATTTGAAGAAAAATATGAGAGTTTTTTTATAGAAAAAAATTAAATATAAGAGTCATTATTAATTAAATATTTATTCATTTATTAATTTAATATATAAAATAAAAATTTATAAAAATTCTCACGATTAAAAATATAATTTTTAAATATTACAAAATAATAAGCATAGTAGATGCACATATAACTTGTTGAAAACAAATACTTAATCTTCGTAAACTTATAAATTAAATCCAATTATCTCTAGTTATGGTAAAGATAATGAATTATTTGATACAAAACAAAAATAAATAAATTAGACTGTGATATATTTTTGTACAATTTTCTTTGAAAAATTTGTGGATTTTGTGTTGTTTGTTAGTGTAATGTGTGTGTAGTTCGCGTTTAATTGCGGAAGTGAAATGAATAGGTACCGACAACAAAGAGTTTGATATGCCAATTTTTGAAATTTCCTGGCTGCTACTTTATCCATTATTCACTCCATGTCTCTACTTTCTACTCTCTCTCTCTCTGTATCTTCTTTATTGAATTAATTTAGAGTTTTGACCAATATTTATTTATTACTGTATGCAATGGTACATTCACTATTAATGCATACATATTTCCCACTTTGACATCTGTATTATGAACATAATAATGAGAATTATATACCGGTCATAAATTGTGGTCTGACTTTGTATATTCTTATTATATTATATATAAAAAAGTAAACTTAATTAGCAGGATTTTAAATTACTTAAAAAGAGGTTTTAAATTTAGATTATGTTTGATTAATATGAGATTTTTTTTAATAGTAATATTTAGATTATATTTAATATGAGGTTTTTAAGTTTAGATTACGTTTGTTTTTGTTTTTGTTTTTTTTTTTTTACAAAAAATAAGTCTTTTATTTATAAAAAAAGTTAATTAAAAAAAATTATAATTAAATTAAAAAAATTACAATATAAATAAATATAAAATGAGTTTTACTCATAAATTTCATTGATCAAGTTATCAGAACAATAATATTCAGTACAATAATTATAATTGACACATCGACGAAAAATATATTTTACTCAAAATAAACATTAAATCGTTTGATAAGTTCAATATATTGAAAATAGACGAAAACTCCCCTCTATATAAGAGATACAAATAAATCTTTATAACAAAGGATAATCTAATTTTTACAAATAGAAGATACACAAATAAAATAAATATAAATATAAATAAATAAATTTAAATTTAATATTAAAATCTTATTCAAAACATAAATGAACAACTGAAAAAAAATAGATATTGCACTTTCTTTAAATAATCGCCATCAAGCAAGAAAATAGAAATGACAAAGTTAGGAAAAAGAAAATAACAAATTTAACTGAGACAAAAGACAATAGTGAACAAAGAGGGAGTCAAAGACGATAATGAAAAAAAAAAAAAAAAGGCAGTAAAAATAAAGAAAGAAGAGAGAGATAAAGAAAAAAAGCAAAGACTAGAGTAAAGGACTATATTATGATTCTATTGAAATTTATTACGTCTGTTGTTCACAAAGGGTATGTCAACAATAATACTTTATATTTACAATTTTAATAGTAATATTTAAATTTTAAGTTCACAACATATATAAGTAGTTATAATAATTTTTTTTTTTTATCTTTATCAAATTTTAATTATATTTTATTTATATCTCTTTTAATTAATTTTTTGCTTTTTAATAAATAATTATACATAGATGAAATGTATAACTATTGAATCTCTTTTTATGTATAAGAATAATTCTTAATTTCTTTTTTCTTCATATGAATAAAAAGTAATAATCTTTTTATTGTTGAAGTATTTATAATTAGTTACTTCTGTTATGTATTGTATCATAATAATTCCCTCTAATTTTCTGTATGATAAATGAAAGTTATTTTTTGCTTTTGGTAGTTGTTATTAATATAGTTTGAACTTTGAAGTAGGGGACAGAATTAGACTCTAAGGGTTGGGGGCAAATATTAATGGTGGACAAAAATTTAAATATTATTATTACATTATAAAATATTTATTTATATACAAATATAATAATATATTGATACAAATAAAATTTTAAAATTTAAGACAATTTATATATATTTTAAGAAAAAATTATGAAATGTACATGTAATAGAAAAAATTTAAAAAATATGGAAGAACTAAATGCATATATTTAAAAAATAAGTATCTTAAAATAAAAATTTAAAAAATTTTGGGGGTTAAGATAATTTATTTTTAAAGTTTATTAAAAAATATAAATATAAAAATTAATTTTTAAAATTTTTAAAATAAATTTAATATTTTAAAATTTTAAAGAGTTTAAATATTAATATATTTTAACAACGTCTTAAAAATTATACATACATAAAAATTAAATTTTAAAAACTTGGGGTGATGAGGGGGCCATGCACCCCATGCTTTCAAATGGTATTAGCCCTACTTTAAAGCCATATAATGAAAAACGATCTTCAAAGTAACTTTAGTTGATGAAAAATTGAAGTGATTAGCTATTTCAGCAGTGATGGAAGTGTTAGTGGTCGACAACAACCATCAAAAGCCGACGAAAGGCCGCCGACGCCCCCACCCATGACCCAACTTTATCTTTTATTTTATGGGCTTCAAAAAATTAAAAACTACAAATTTTATTTTCATTTTTAAGAATTCTTACAGGAATATCTTTAAGGATTAATCTCTATTACTTGTTATAATAATATTTATAATTAAAAATTTTATTTATTTAATTTAATTATTTATAATAATTTATAATTATTATTTATAGTTGATAGATATTAATTGATTATAACTAATAGCATTAATTATTACTTTTAAAATATTAAAAATATTGTAAAATAAATGTTAATAAAAATAGTTAAGTCTAATTTAAAAAATAAAATCATTTAAATTAATTGCTATTAAAAAGAAGTTAGAAAATAACATTTTTTAAATTAACTATATATTATTAATTATTTAATCAATTAATAGCCATTAATATTTTATATTTATTAAATAAATTGATTACGATTGCAGACAATTATTTAATTCTATTATGACACTATTTGATTTAGCTATTCGTAACCGCTATTAGTTATTAGCTGTTGTTGATAGTTATTAGGTGGTGGTTATTATCTAATAACTGATTGTTACATATGTTTGATAAAATTATTATTAACTATTAGTTATTAATATATTTAATGACTATTGATAATAAATAATAATATTTATTTTTTATTTAAATATTATTTTTAAAAGATAATTTAATAATTTTATTTAAATAAATAAAAATTAAAAAAAAAATTAGAATTTTTATAATTATTTAATTATCTAATAATTATTTAACAATTAATAATTATCAATAATTAAACTAATATAATATAATTATTAAAAATAAAAAAGTTAATAATTATATCAAATTTTTTTTTATGAAGTACCCATTGTATTAGAAAAATCCTATATAATTATAATCTTAGAGGACATATGTAGCAAGAGAAAAAGAGCTGTCTTTATCTACGAAATTAACCGTCCAAGAGCCGTGTGAGTGTAGAGTAGACTCGATAGAGAAATCTTGTTTTCCTTTCTTCATTTATTTCTTTTGCCAACTTACCTATATAATATTATGAAGTTTTAAATCACATGGATTTGAATAATTTATAAAATTTGAGTTATAAGTTGACAATTAATTTATTGATGGATCTAATTTAAATTGAATCAAATTAAAAAATGAAAAAAATAATTTGAAATATTTAATTATTTTGAATTTTGACTAATAGAATATGCGGAGTTCATTTTGAAAATAAATATAAAAATAATTTTTAATATAATATTTTCTTCAACAATAATTTAAATAATAATATCAAATATATTGGGTGTGAATAAAAAATTGAGATGAAACGTTGGAGCTAACAACTCCAGTAGTACATTATTGCTCTAATTGGTTTGAATTAGATGAGAAGTACATATAAGGAGAATAACTGCAATCAAAGCTTAGGTGAATATTTAAACAAGTGGGCTCAATTCATAATAAAATCCACTATCGTTCACACTACTTTGTTATAATTTAGGAAAAATCTAATTATTATAGTGTTTATTAATTATTATTATACTTTCCAAAAAGAGTTAGTGCATCAATTTTTATCAGTATTATATTTTTTGTCACGATTTTTTATTTGTATAATTATTAAAAAATCAAGCGGTAGAATTGGACCTAATATTTTAGGCTTTAGCCTAAAACCACTGTCTTTCAAAAACACCTAAATTTCACATGATGTGACCTTATCTGTCGCGATCCAACCCGACCCGATCCTGTTGAACATGTGACCAACATTAAATAATAGAAAAGTATAAAGCTTCTGAAATCCGTAGTAAATCTGACTTACCACTGAATAATAAAATTAAAATATGATAGCTGTAACTGTCACAAATAAGGACTATGAGTCCACCTGTCATACAGAAATTTAATAATTTAACTTCATTTTCTAGTCATTTTGGGCTGACATCATGTACTTAACATCAATTTAAGTTTCCGCTTAACAGAACAATCAATATAAATACGACTAAAACTGACATTTAATAAATAATAATGCAAAATTCTATAGATTTTAATACAATGAACATAAAATAATTACATAATAAAACAAAATAATTTCATTGCCTAAGAAATGGAAGACAGGGATACTCAACTTAAAAACTTAATCTTTGTAAGCTCAACCCGAAATTTGGAAAAACATATTTGAACAGGGGTGAACGTTCGACTCAATGAATTGATATATATTAATTTAATATGCAGGCTATTTATTACTCTATATGAAGTGACACATTACATATAATCATCCATAAACATACATAACATTCATGATGAAAAATGTCCGTGGAATTCAACCTCATCTATATTTTCGTTTATCGTAAATGAGGAGCCGACCCCCTTTTTTGGCTTTCTTAAAATCCAACTATGGGGCCACGGTAAAATCAACTCAAATTAGACATCCTTGTACTTTCTTATCTATATTTAAGGGCCACGGTGAGATAATTCTCTAATCAGGCAATCCCTGCAATAACATCATAAATCATATTGTGTCATGTTATATCGTTGATATTTTATATGTTAGTGGTGGATTCCACATCACCCAATTTTCCATCGTAAATACATATATACAATATCATTCATTATCATCATTACGTCATATAATATAATATAAACATATATCATGTTACTAAATCTAATACAATAATAATAGTTTATATACATATACATATATTTCATTCATCAATACTTACATGTTATGTTTATATGGAGAGTTAAATTAAATATATTAACTCACAACTTGACGACCATAGGACCATATAGCTTTTCTCAAAATGCCTGATGTCTGATGGATAAAAATATTCAGAATACCTAAACCGAATAGCATAAAGAAAACGTTAGAATATAAAGGTACATATTAGCTTTAATAAAATTATGAATTGACTCCTAAGAATTTGACGAAATTTCGGCAGAACCTCCCCTAAAACTAGAACATTGCCCCGCTAAGACAAAAGATTAAACACTTCAAAATAGCTCACAGAGCAAACAACATTCACTCAATAACCCCTTTTGAGTTCCCAAACTCATCATCACCAATATATCAATTCATCCAATAAAAAAAATAATATTTAAAATTTCTATAATCATAAATTTCCTTTTAAAAATTTTATTTTCTTAAAATCTTTCTAAATTCGATATGCACTATTTAAATCATGCCTTTAATTAAATATAGTTTCTTAATAGTTAACCATATAATAAAAAGAAATAATTGATAAAAATAATATTTATTACTTTTCTTTTAAATCTTAATAAGATTTTAGAAAATACATTCTACTAGCAACATCTTTTTAATTCATTTTAAACATCACATATTTACTAAAATAGTTTATATAATTAATTCAAATACCATTTGTATAAAAGAACCTTTATATTTTAAAATATTTTAAATTCAATTCAATTTAATTATTTAATTTCATGAAAACTCATTTTGATATTCAAGAAATAAAATAATAATTAAAACATATTAAACCATTTTCATAGAATTTTATAATTTACCTCAACCCTGGAAAATCATTTAATTTCAATTAATTAAACATAATTTTATATATATGTAAGTCAAGAAAATCATATCAATAATTCTAACTCCAAATAACTCATAATAATTAAAGATAATTATTTATCTTATTTATGGCACATATAAGAAAATAATTGGAAATTATATATGTCTATTAAATAAAACTCAATTTTTATTATTTTTAAAAATATTATTATCATAAAAATATTTCTTTAAAAATATTCATTAGCCCTAAATTTAATAAATCATTTAAAAAAAATTTATTTTCCTCTTCAAAAATAATTTATTTAAACTTAATAATTTTTATCTCATAAAATTATGAATTTATAAACCACATTATCAAATTCTAAAATTTCATTATCACTATATATAATCATTTCCATCTAAATTTTGGATCAATTAACCAAATAATAAACATATAAAACTAATTAGACAAAGATTTGGAGTATACTAAAAATAAAATTTGCTCAACTAGGGTCAAAAATCACACTGAAAAGATCCAACAAAACTGCTGGAACTCGGTCGTCGGAGTCGCTGCAAGAGCCGTCCCTGCGAGCCACCTTCACCGCTGTCGGTGGTCTTAGATGTCGAGCCCTACACCATCATGCTCGTCTTGCCGCCAAAAATACGGTTCTGCTGTCCACTCGCCGCCACTCGCTACGGATTGCCGGAATCGAAGCCTAGAAATTTCGGTGGCCAAAAACTTCTCCCTTTGATTTCTCCTTCGTCGTCCAATCATTTCCTCCATGGTTGGTATCAAATGAAAACTCATGAAAAGAGCTTTCTATTGATACCAATACCGCTGGAAACTGCCACCGAAATCGACCGGAATCTTGATTAGAAACTCTGCCTCTCTCTCTCCAAACCGGACTGATCCAATCACTGTTCACCAAAATAGAAAATAATTAAGTTTTATTTTTAAGACAAAACACACACACACACACACACATATATAAAACCTTAATTTGACAAGAATTAGAAGTTGGCCTGGTGGTTGGAAGACTCATCCTCCCTTCCACCAGACCTAATTTCGAATCCCATAAATATTTTTTTTAATAATACATTATAAAAATGATTTTCATAAAACAAATATTATCTCATAAAACAACACTTTAAATCATAAAAAAAAATCAGGTCATTATATAATCCTACGAATTAACATTGTTCTTACTCATAAGGTTTTGACATTCTAGATTGTGAAGTAATAACTAAAATCAATTTTATGTTTAACCGATTAGCCTTCCCAATAATTACTGGAGTCTCATTCATGTGAGTAGTTTAAGGTGTATAGTTTTAATCAAATTAATTATATTAATTTATAAATTATTTAAATTATATCTAAATTAAATAAAATTAAAAATTATTCAAATCAATAGTTTTAGGTTTCAATTTAAATAATTGGTTTGTATTATGAATTTTGAAAGAATCACATCTCAAAAATTAACTCAAGAGATTGGAAAGTCCAAAATTCATATAAATTTTACATTAAAATCTCATATTTTCAATGTGAAATTCATCGAGTTTCATACTTTGACCAATTAAGATTTTAATATTTTTCCGCTATTGAACATCCGATATTTTTTATAAAATAGACCCTTTTTGAGTCTTGGGCTATCCATATATATGAATTGGCTCGTACCAATGGTTATAAATCTTGAAAAAATCACGTCTCAAAAATTAATTTAAAGAGTTGAAATTTCAAAGTACATGTAAATTTTATATTGAAATTTCATGTTTTCAATATGGGATTCATAAAATTTCATAGACCAATTAGGATTCTAACATTATCCACTGCTAGTACACTCATAGCCTCTTTGCTGTTTTGCAAATCAAACAGTTGAGCCATATGTCTAGGGTTCTCCAAAACAACTGATCTCAATTCATTATAAGAATGTTGTGATTGTATCTGAAATTGTTGTAGCTCATCAATTCTGGTATTGAATTGAAGACTCAACCCTACTACAGATTCATGAAAATTTTTTTAAGATCTAGAATTTGAAGATCAAGTAACTGGACATGTTCCTCCAAAATCTAAATCCTATTAGTATTAATAATTTTAGTTTTTGGTTTAGTCATTGTTGTGGCTTCAGGAGCTTGCTGCTCTAATACCATATTGTTAATGATCAATATTCATAACAATTAAAGAAAATAGCAGTAGAAACAAGATGAAGAAGAATGGAGAAAGATAATTGAAGAAGGGGACGAAAGCAGAAGAGATAAGGAGAGAGAAAAAAATATAGGAGGAAATATCTTATTATCAATTGTATAATGAAAATTTGTTACAGATAATGTCTTTCTCATTTAGCTAGTTATTGTCCAGCTGTTGTATTGACAGTTGTCTTAGGTTAGGCTATTCTAAATTCACTTGTCTGTGACAGTTTGGTCGGTTCGAATTAAAAAACAAAAAATTAAAATATTAAAAAAAATATATATTATATGAATGAAAATATTTTAATAATATAAAGTTATATTTCAAATACATTTATATTTTAAGTTGATGAAAATTTTATATTATATAATAAAAATCAATTCAAAAGAAAAAAAAAGCCTCATAATTTAATATAAATAAAAATTAAATAAAAATCTCTATAAAATTAGAATTTAAATACATATAAATCAAAATATATAATTTTAATATATTTCAGTTCGATTTAATTTTAATTATTTTTTATATATTCAAATCATAATCAAGTCAAAAAATTTAATTTAATTATCTTTTTAAATCAATTTAAATCATATTAATAATAAAATCACTATTTTTAATATAAATTAAATTAAATCGATTCAATTTCATCGTTTAGTTAATTTTTGACCAGTCTTACATGTGATAATATAAAACTATTTTAAAAATGAGTTAAGATTCAAATTTTATTGATATTAAATTTTTTTCTCCACTATTAAAAAAATATTTCTTATAATAATAATAATAATAATAATAAGTGTTATTTAAAAAATATTTTTAAATTTTTATAAAAATTATAATTTTTTTTAATTTTGACAAATTGAATCAGATTTTTTTCTATTGTTGATAAATTTTGCACCGGCAAGACTTTGTACCAAAATTTTGGACTGCATGATCTAACGTGATAACTTACATCTTTATAAACTTTTAAGGAATTTATAATTTTTCATAAATTTTTAATTTTAATAAATTAGATCATATTATTTTAATTTTTGATAAATTTTATATTAGTAAGATTTCAAGCCAAATATCTGGTGGTCGAATATGACAAGGCAATTTGCATTGCCATCCACCACCAGACGCATCATCACTCGAGCTTTGCCAGTTGTCTCTTTCGTTCTCGGTAAACTTTATTCCTTTACATGCTTTTGATTTTTCAAATTTTTATTTTTATTTTTTCTTTTTAAAACGACTTCGTTTTTAAATTTGATATTTTTCTTTTATGTTTTTCAGTCAGATTCTGATGTTGCAAGGTAAAAAATAAAATTTTCGGCTGTCGGAACTGACATGGTAATTTATTATTATTATTATTTTTAACACTTCAAAATCTAACTGAAAATTATAAAAAAAAAAAGAAGAGAAAACATCAAATTATAAAAAAAAACCGTTTAAAAAAATAAAAAATAAAAAGTGATCGAAGAAACAAAACTTACTAGCAGACAACCAACAAGGATCGAGCAATGGCAAATATAATATTTTTATTTCTTGCTAATCTGCTGATTCAAATATGAATGATCTATTATTAATAAAATTAAAAAGATACATAAAACTATAATATAATGTACAAAAACTTACTTGTGTTACCATATAAATCAAAATAAAAAATTTACAAAATTTTTGGTTCTACTAAATCCTAACCATATATACAGTACAATATCCACCACTATATCAAATGTCAATTAAATTTTCTATATGACTTTATCATATACATGATGAATATATAGTAATTCACAAACTACCATTTTATATGTTTGCCTTTAGTTTAATTAATTGATTTATATATTCTTCCTCTTTTCTTTTCTTTTTTCACAGCCAGTCTAATGATAAAATTTAATGGGTTTTTCACACAATTAGAGCACAACATAGAAGAAAAAGGAAAAAAAAAATCACTTGGAAGCTGTGTGTATCACATAGTAAGTAGGGAAATCAAGGAATAAGGAGTTGAACCATATATAATTTGATCAAATTAAAATTAAAATGAATCAAACTATCAGTTTGACTATAATAATAATTTAATTTCATTTGAAAATTTATCAAATTAAAAAATTAATTTAATTTAATAATAATTCTTCTGACTGAATCAATGCTACTCCTAGGTTTAATATTGTAGAATCCACAAAATTTTTTAAGTGAGATCAATTTATAGTAGGATGTTCCGTATTTAAATTTTTACCATGTCAAATTTTTTGAATAATATCAATTATAAAATGCAAATGAAAATTAATTTTATATTCAATATTGACGAGAACACCTCATAAATTTAAAAAAAATAAATTAAAGAGGAATCATATTTAATAATATCCTTCAAACTGGTTTAACAAATAAACTCAAATATCAATACAAGGGGTTTTTTTTTCCATTCATTAGGATGTGATCTAAGTATTTCCCTTGCTTTCTCCTTCAAATAAATTGCACAATCAGCTTGTAGCATCATACAAAGCTTTGAAACAGCTTTAACATTCAACATTTCTTGAAGAACCATAATTATTCCTGAGTACTTGCATATCAATGCAAGAATTAAGACAGCTCGATCATCGACCACCGGCGAAACATTTAAGATCCTGTTTGCAACAACTGCAATTCCCCCTCTATGATTGAAGAATTTAGCTCTTCCTTCAGCATAAGGACATAAATGAATTAACATCCCCGTTATCATTTCTGTTGTTTTCTTTTCTGGTGATCTCCATTTAAGCTCGAAAACTGCATCATATTCCACCATTATTATTCTATTTCTTCCACAAGGAGAAGCATTTAACAACACTTGTAAAGCAGCATTGGTCCCTTGACGAGTAATTTTCTTATTCTCTTTTATAACACCAACAATTCTTTGAAAAAACTCTGGTTTTAGCCTTTCTAATAGGCTAGAACTCGCTTCTTCTAATAACATCTGTAGTACTGAAACTGCATGAGATTGAACAATACTATGATTATTATTATCAAGATTGCATCCTAAAACCCATGTCAGAGATTCAATAATTTGATAATTTTCGACTAAAAGAACCTTCGATTCTTTAGAAGGAATTGGAATTAATCGAAGAGTACTGAAAACTTCTTCTAATCCATCAATCTTTGATTTCTTGAAACAAGTTGTTATAGAAAGGAATAAGGCCTTGCAAACTCCAGCTTCCAACATATATTTTCTGTTTCTTTCATTCTCCGCGGGGAGCAACTGTAATTCTCTAATGCTTTTGATTTGGAGATTAGGGTGTTGAAGATCTTTAATGAGTTTTAAAACATGGGATTTATATATGCAAGGTTTTGGAGTTGGGGTTCTGTCAATACCTTTAGAAGAATTTTCAATTCAACAAGCTGGGATGAATCTTCGCAAAGTATGATTAGGAGTTAAATCTGAATCTTTAGGTAAAGGTCGATTACTACCGGACAAATTGTGCTTTTGATATCACTTGTCAAATTTTGAATAATCATACTTTTAATTTGAATTTGAATCCATTATTATCAAAATGACTTGACTTTTATCATTTATAAATCCATTAATATTTGAAAAAAAACATATATATATATATATTTTTATTTTTATTATTACTTTTTTTTTTCATTTTTACCATTTTATATTTAAAAAATATAATTTTTAATATATTTTTGATATATGTTATATTTTTGAAAAAATAATTTTAGATATGTAGTATTTTTGAAAAAATACTTTTATAATAGTAAAAATGAAAATTTTTATTATTTTTTCGGTATTTTTATAAAAATTTCTTAATTTTTTTATACATTTTCAATAAGAAATTTCTAATACGTTTTCTCGCGACGAATCCATATTATATTGTAGATTTCATACACATGACTTCACATTATCCTCGCAGATAAAAATAAATATCTATATCTGCAAATTTCATGAAAAAAAAATAATAAAATAATTATTTTAATATCATGTCAATTTTTTTTTAATAATAAGGGTTTTTAATAGCCAATGATCTATAGTCTATCGTATGTTATTCCAGTTATGGCTGTTACTTTGGTCTTTCATGATTTGGAGAGAAATTGGACAGATAAAATATAGGGGAATTTCTATTTCACCCATTGAAAAATATATGAAACTAATGCACTTGAAAACTTGTTTTGTTGATCAGGATTTTCTGCGCAAAGCGTCGCTCGTCCTAAAGCACTTTTTATGGGTCGACATTAGTGAGGATTGCTTTATTTGCAATGTAACAAAATCAAAAAGAAAAAGGAAAAGAATAAGTTGATAAAGGTGTGAGAATTTGTTTTGTTTAATTCAAATCGATTCGAATTTTAGAATAATTAAATTAATTAAATTTAAAATTTAAAATTTAAATCAAATTAATTTTTAAATTAATTTGAATCAATTTTTATAAGAATAATCAAATCAATATATTTTAATTTGCTAATTCGGTTTATTAGATTTTTTAATAATATATATATAATTATTGAAATATATATAATTTTTTTAAATATATATAATAATATATAATTCGATCAATTCAGTTATTTTAAATTTTTAAAATATATTAAATAAAATTAAATAAATTAAAATTTATAAAAAATTAAAAACAAATTAAATTAAATTTTATAATTAATTGTATTAAATTTGACTCGATTTTCAATTATTTTATTTTTTCTCACCTCTAGTTGATCAAATGTGAAAAAGAGAAAATTTTTGGTTCTAAAAGATTGGTAAGAGAAAGCGGCTATTTCGTTGAAAATTTGAACAAACTTAATTATGACTATTTATATATGGGAATCTCCCAAATCCGTTTTACCAAACCAAGACCAAAATTAATGATGGTGAGAGTTGCTGTCGTATTTTTATAATTTTTTATATATTTCATTTTAATTATTTAAAATTTTTTAAAAAAATTTTAAAAAATTATATTTTGATAGTATTTGATGTAATGAATTTATTGATATATTTTTCATGTTAAATAAAAATCATTTGAAATGTTAAAAATATATTAGAAATTTTATGTATTATATTTAACGGTCTAAATTAAACGCATTTCCAATACATTTTTAGCAATTCAAATGATTTTTGTTTAACATGAAAAATATATCAATAGATTCATTATATCAAACACTATCAAAATATAATTTTATAAAAATTTTTAAAATTTTTTTAAATAGTTAAAATGGACTACATGAGGGCTGCTCCCCAAAATTAAATATATTATTGAATCCTTGTTTATTTGTTAATAACCATTTTTAGCTTTCTTTTACATGCTTATGTGATGTTAGGTTGGGATTCCTTATATATATATATATATATATAGAAAATCTTTAATTTTAAAAATTTTCATCTTTATGAACTTAACAGCAACATTTACATTACTAAAAATTTCAAAAATTAATTCAACTCATCAAATAAATTTACTTTTCATATATCAACATATGAAATGATATTTAGTTAATATTACTCGTATATTTATTTATTTTACTCAATAAAAAAATTAATGTTTTTTTTAAATATTATTATCATATTAAACTGATCTATTGTATCTATATTAAAGCAGAAGTACATAGAAAATATGAAACTCTGTTTATGCTCACCATTTGATGTTTTATTTATTTTTATAAATTTTTAGAATTATATAATTTTAAGTAGTTAAAAAATAAATGTTAAGTAATTAAAAAGATATTTAATATGAAAACTCAAGTTTTTTTTTATTTTTTTATTTTCACTTACAATAATTTTATTAAATAAATTAAGTTAAAAAAAATAGAAATAACAAAATATGCATATTCGATATTTCCAATGAGAATATATATATAAAAGCTGTTTGATTGGTCAATTAAACACTCTTACTTACTGATTGCTAACATACATATCGTAAATTGAAAAAATTTATATTATTTAATTGGCCAATTAAAAATTTTGATTATGATAAAATTTATTTTCAATCGATAAATTTCATAAACAGTTATAAACTGTTTATAGCAATTCGTGATTTAATAATCACACTTTTATATTAATCGCATATTTTATAATCGCTTAACCAAATATCCGATATATTATAAAAAAAAGCTTAGTCAATTGGTGGATTTACTTCAAATAAGCTGACAGATTGCCTTCTATAGCTCTATATCGATCTCCTTTGCTACCTTTGACTATGGATTAAAGAGAGAGAGAGAGAGAGAGAAGACTCGCATATCACGGTCTTGCACCACCGACAGCCCGCCACCACTATGATCCACCATCCAATAGAAAATTCCTTCCTCATTTAGAAGGGATAATTAGTTTTGATCAAGTGATACTGATATTAATTAGCTAGAGTCGTTTTCAAAAATTATAATATTTATAATCAATCAAATTTATTTGTTTTCGGTAATCAATCAAATTATTGTTTTTTGTTTGATGTTTTGTTCTTTTTAAAAATTAATATGACTGGTGAAAATTGTTTTCTTTTTTAAATAAAATCCAATAAATCGAAATAACTTGTTGAATTACCCAACAATTTCTTTTTTAAAAAATTTACATTATATTGATGATAACCGATAATTTTTCATAATATAGATATTTAAACTTGAGACAAGGGCTGAGAAAAAAATCGAAAAAATTGAAAATCGAATTGATTCAGTTTGATTCGGTTAATTTTTTTTAAATTTGAGTTAATTAGATTCGGTTCATTTTAAAAAAAAAATCGAAATAATCGAACCGATCATTTATATATATATATTGAAAAATATACTTTTTTTAATAATTTTATATTTATTTTATTTAAAAAATGAAATAATCAAATAATATAATTGAAAAATATCGGTTCAATTTGATTTTGATCTGAAAAATTTTCGGTTTGATTCAAGATACAGTTTGATTTCTAAAAATTATGATTTGGTTTATTTGATTTTTAAAAAATTTGATTCGATTTAAATCAAACCGAACGATTGCTCACACCTACTGAAACCTCTTATTTTTCACATGAAAATATATTTTGTTTTAATTTTTAATTATTTTAGTTATTATGAAGTGTTTTTTTAACTATAATAAGAGTTATACCATATAAATATTTATATAATTATAAAATAAAGAGAGTGTGTCGATATATTTTTGCCACTTAAGTAAATTTGTTAGTTTAATTATGAATTACAATTGATTAAAATTGAATTGAATTAATTAAATTTTATGAATGTATTTAATTATTTATTATATTTTATTATTAATGAATGATATTAATGTTCATTATTAATTTTTGGGAATAAGAAAGTTGCTCAGACTTCACTTATTAATTAAAGTGATTTTTTTTTTTTTTTTTGTTATTTGCATTATATTTAGACCGGGCTAGGCCTGTAATTTAATTTGAAGCCCAAATAATAAAGCCCATATGATAACAAAGTTTGACTACTTTTTCCTTCATGTGGAGAATGAAGAATTTCACAGTATTCTAGAGATTTCTCCTATATTTTTCAGTGTTTTAGAGTATTCTTCAGTATTCTCGAGAATTTTTCAGTGTTCTTTGATGACAGAAGAAAATTCTTCAACGTTTTCCAATATTCTAGAGAATTCTGCAGCGTTCTCTAGTTCTAGAAGATTCTACAATATTTTTCAGTAACACAAGGGATGTGCACGTAAAGTAGAATAATTTCTCAATGGAGCTGAGATAACATGGAGTTGAAGAATTAATGGACTTAGAGGGATAAAGCAGTTACTACACAGTTCCCTCATAGAGCCTATAAAAGCAGAAGTGTAAGTAACAGAAAAGCTCTCCCTCTCTCTCATATACATACAATCACTCTCATAGGAGAAAATCAATATTTTTAAAAATATTCTCCATTTTTTCTCCACTATGCCTACTAACTTAGACATCAGAAGCTACCTATCAAGTCAGCCTAGAAACTCCTGATTTTGCTTTCCTTTGTCTCTCCATCAGTATAGTGAGGTAATTTCTACATCCTCACAATCCATAAAAAAAAAAAAAAAAAAAAAAAAAAGGAATTAAAAATT
>CANXYC010757631.1:0-12952 GCA_948193065.1 Aleurites moluccanus | reverse complement strand
AAACTCAAACTCCTCACCCGAAGGTGGCTTGAAGACTAGCTTCTTTCCATTGCAAATCTATAGTAGCATAGTACTTGGATAACTAGTCCATGTCCAAAATTACATCAAATTCCAATACAGGCAATTTAATCAAATCTACATCCAAGTTCTTGCCACCTATGCTAACCACACATGATGGATAAAAGTTCTGAACTTCAATCTCTTCCTCTAAAGGAGTGGAAACAACCAACACATTTTCAAGTAACTCACAAGGCACATGCAATTTCTTAGCAAAGATGACGACACAAAGGAATGCATAGCTCCTGAATCAAACAACACTCTAGCATTCAAAGCTTGGATCGGGAGAATACCTGTAACAACCATGTTAGATGCCTGGGTCTCGTACTGTGTTAAAGCAAAAACTCTACCTCTACCTCTACCCATGGGAGTTGATCCCGAAGCCTGAGCCACATGCTGACCTGACTCTCTGCCAGCCTCTACAGTCCTGCCCAAAATGCCACAGTCTGCACTTGGCTGTTGACTAATACTCCTCTCCCTATTCATCTGGATTATAGTCTGAGAAGCCTGAGTTCTACCTCTTAAGGGCGGTTGTGGACAACTCTTGAGCAAATGACCTTGTTGTCCACACCTAAAGCATGCTCCTGATGCATAATGACATGAACCATTATGAAATTTACCATATGTAGAACACAAAGGTTTAAGAGTCCTGGATGGTGCAAAGCTAGCTGAACCATGGCTCATCTGAGAAGTGGGTCTAGGAGTAGTCCGACTCTGCTGTGGTCTCTTTGAAGGTCCTCTATACCCACTCCTAGAAGCTGACTGATGAGCCACTCCCATATTCTTCATCCCACTTTCTTGTTTAGAATAACTATCTGCTTTAAATTTCTTCTTCTAAACTCTTTTGGATCTAGCTTTCATCTCTCTATTCTCAATTATCCTAGTCTTATCCACCAGCTTAGAGTAAGAATCGAACTCAAGATCAGCTAGGAGTTTAAATAGTGGAGCCACCAATCCTCTGCGAAACCTCTGAATCCATGCCGCTTCTGTAGGCACCAATACAGGAGCAAATTTGCTTAACTGACTAAACTTCCTAGTATACTCTGAAACACTCATACCAGGGGTCTGAACCAATCTCTCAAACTCTATTGATTTAGCTTCTCTCACACTCTCTGGAGGAAATTCATTCATCACCAGTTCTTTGAATCTCTCCCAAGAAAGATCTTCATTTCCCTGAAGTATACCAGAAATGCTTCTCTTGAACTAATCCTTAGCCTCAGCTTTCATCAAATACCCCACAAATTCTATATCTCTTCTATCGAGAATTCATAGAATCTGTACTTTCTCTTCAATTTCTTTCAGAAAATCTGTAGGATCCACTTCACCTCTATACTCTGAGGGCTTAAGCTTAAGAAATCTCTCAAATGATACCTCTTCCTCTTGATGTACAACGGGTGGTGGAACTACTGGAGGAACAGGGATCTCTGGAGCTTGTACTCAAGGTACCTGTTGTTGTCTTTGCTGAGTAATGAATTCAGCTATCATTGTATAGTTCCTTTGCAGCTGTTCCAATTGTTGAGCCATATTCACCACATCTACTGGTGGCACATGAGAAACCTCATTTCCTCCATTTCCACCCACAGAACCTTCTTTAGAAGGCAATTCTCATCTAGAACGACCTCGACCTCATCCTCTACTACGTCGTGGAGGCATCTCGATACTGATAAGAGAAACAAAGAAAACTTAGACTCAAAACACAAGATTAGCGCAGGTCTATACCAAGGGAATACACAACATTGATGTGACATGGATCCTATGCTTCGTAGTTATCTTAATCAACACTTATACTAGGGCTCATGCACATCTATCTATCTTATATCTTAAGGATTATAAACCTATAGCTCTGATACCACTTTTGTCACACCCCAACACTAGTGGTGCGACGGTCCTAGGGCAAGGGTAGGCTTAAGGCCACCATAAACCTGTAGAACACTTATATCCTGGATCTCATTCATAATACGTATTCATATCAGATATAGATATCATTACAAATATTCATTCCTATGGTTCATGTAATCATAATTCATATATTTATATTTATCATCATATAATTTCCTCTTGTTCCTTACTGATCAAAAGATACATCCCACGTCACTAAGGAACAAAGGCAGCCCAAAATGTAACAGTTCAAACATCAAAAATAATATCATCCTCAATGCCTAACTACGGAGCTCTAGAGTATACTCCTTATACATACAATACCATAATACAATTCAATGAATATATATATATATACATATCAAAATAATTACAATGGAGACTTCTTGGAGGAATGAATCAAGAAGCTCAGTCTTTTATATTAGCTCTCTCTCGAGCTACACCATCACCTGAAATCCACAGAAGAGGAGTGAGCCTTCAACTCAGTAAGATATGAACATGCAATATAAAAATCAATCCAAAGGAACATGGGTAAGAAAATATCATAAGGTTATGCTTACAAGAACATAAATGCTCACAATCGAATAGCACTATCAAATCACATGATAGAACTGCAAAGTGCATTAGTAGCCTTGCTACCTATCACAACAGAGCGCATCAATAGTCCTTGCTATCTTATCTCAAACGCATGCTTGGTCAGGCATACACCTAGAGCTCATGGTCCCTTTTAGGTAAAATACTGATAAAAATCCTATCAGCTAGGTTCTCAAAGTGCACAATGGACTAATAAATTTACTCTCATTGGGAAGAGCATTTTATCCATATCATGGGTCATATAGTTGCAATCTCACAAAAAATCATATTGGTCACAAGACCATCAACATATAATATAAATTTAGTCAAGTTACAATTTGGTTTCATATGAACTTGGTCCAAGGAAAGATGACCAAGTCATTTACAATATATATATGGTAATCACATGTAACAAATTGTCATTTGTTTGAGAATATCATGGGAATTTCAATTAACAGGTCAGTAATATAATGTCATATAACTTGTGAATCATATATGTGAACATTAAGAAGGCTTGGACAGTTCATTTCAAAGAAGCAATATGCATATGCAATGTTCATACTTACCTCAAAGCAATTTATCCTCAGTTACTTGCACAGTCAATAAATCTCCTTTAATTCCTTGAGTTCTCTTTTCCTATGATATTTTCCCAAATGCTCAAAATTAGGGTTTCCTCAATCAACAATACATAATATGATTTTTTATAATTTTAATTATCTTATAGCCTCTATTATTGTTTCCTAACATCAATTTAATTCATCTCTTAAAGGAGATCTGAAGTTTAAGAACCTACTTACTATTCATATAACTATTCATCAAATTCCATAAATTCTGGTATCTTGAATATTAATCAAAATTAATAGTCTTAAATACTTATAATAGAGTCTATATACTCATATAGATCTATTTTATCCATAAAAAATTCTTAATCTAAAGAGAAAATGAAATTTGGAGAAAATTACCTTATTTCTCCAAAACTGATTTCTTGAAAAAAAAATCTGACTTGAAAATAATGATCATAGTCTTGAATGCGCTAACTTAATTATTCAATGCATTAATTTCGAGTATTAATGCATTAAAAATAATTGGGACAGATTTGAGAAATATAGGAGAAGAAATGAGAACAAATGAAGAAAAGAGAAGAAGAAGATATCGTGAAATTAGCTACTGCTTCTCCTTTTAAAATAGGCTACTGCCTCTCAGCTTCCCACTTCGCCAAACTCACTTCGCACATCCCATTTCGTATATGCCACTTTGCATATCCCACTTCGCCAAACTCACTTTGCATATACCATTTCACATATGCCACTTCGCCAATGTCCATTTTGGCGAGCTGGAATCCTGCCTCGCCAGCCATCTCACCACCTCATACTAAAATGGCTCGCGAGCGAGATAAAGAAGTCCAAATGTCCTGATTCTTTTTCCTAGTTAACTTAGACACACAGAGCTACAATTTCATATTTACCTCTCCAGCTCGATCTACCTCTAACCATTTCAAAATTGAGAAACCACCTCGCATTACTTATTCTGCCGAGCTGGAAAACCCTCATTATCACTCTGCACCGAACCAGCTCGCAATTGAGCTACAGACATGAAAACTCCTTGATTCTTTTTGTCACTTAAAATAGACATTCAGGGGTCCATCATAATCAAAAGGATATCTACACAATTTATAGTGAGTTTCTAAATTCACCCAGACTTTACTCTCTAAAAACTGCCCGAGCAGGTCTGATTAAATTAGCTATCTCTTGAACTACAATTATCCAATCTCATTGAAATTTCACAGCCCTTAATATAACACAGTGAGGCCTCGCTCGAGCACCCTCTTCCGCGATCATGGGGGGACCGGAAAGTGCTCTCATTTTTTGGAACGATTTCTCACGCATCGAGACAACTTTAGCACCTTATTATTTGAAAATGATTTTGACATTTTGAAGTTGCCACCTTAAGTTATTTTTGCTGGGAAAATTTAAGGTAAAAACCCAATTTGACTCTAATTTTATCCCATGGAAAAAATAAGTGCACTAGCCTTTAAAACCAAAGAGGATTCGAGGACTAGGTTTTCAGTTGAACTTGGCTTCTAATTTTCACTTTGATTTAAAGCGTTTTCATGACAGTTTAAAAAATGAAATATATATATATATGCATGAGCAGTTTATATGAAAATAAAGCAGTAAAGCAGTTTAGAGTACAATAAGTAAATTATTACAATCCAAGAATATAAAAAATATGGGATGTCAACTCTAGCCCTTATGGGTTCTAGGTCGATCACATATTCCCCGAATAATACAATCAATAAAGCATTTAATTAATGAAAAATAGGTCACTTTGACCTCTTTGGATTTGAAGCTTTTAGATAGCTTGCCTGCGTATCCCATTGAATAGGAATCAAAACCCACGCAGTTCTCCCTTCTTGCGAAGGAGGGTTGATTTTATGCCCAACTTCTCATGCTTTGGACTCTTTATTTTGATACTCTATCAAAATAAAGGAGATCTGCCTATTTTAACGCTCTATCAATAATAGGAAAGTTTAGGGGACGATACCTTCTCCTTTTCTATTCGGGAAGGCAGCGGTCGGATTGCTCGCTCGGATCGAAGCTCCACTTCTGATTGGTAGCTGGATTGATGGCGGTCTGATTGCTAGCTCGGCTCAGAGTTCCACTGGGGATTATTTGAGGTTCGGAAAGACAGTCAAATGGTCTTTTACTGATAAAACAAACAAATCAACTGGGTGATTTTATTAGAAATAATTTTGAGGCTCCACACGCCCCGAATTTGGTCCTTCTTTAGCTCAAAGAGAACTCAAGAAATGTGGGCTCCACTCGCCCCGATTTGGTTATTCTTTTAAACTTAAAGAGAGTTAAAGAAATAAGAAGAAATCGGTTTATGAGAGAGAAATAGAGGAAATCCGAGAAGGAAAGTCAACTTCAAGTGATTTCGGTGTAGAAAATATGAAGGAGAGGCCTTGTATTTATAGGCAAAGGGTCTGCCACTGGAGGGGGGCGGCGGCGGCTCCGTGGCCTTTGGCGGCATGGTTGAAGAAGGAGGGCGACAGCAAAAGTGTGGCGCGGCAGGCCATGGCGGCACCACCCTGGCTTGAGGGTGGTGGCCCGGGTCTGATTTCGATCGGACGCGTTTCTGAGTTCGTCCGAGTGCGAGCTTGGTTTCGATGAGTGCCGGTCGGCTTGGCATGAGTCCGAGAGGTGCAAGAAACCAGTGTTCACAAACACATGAAGGAATATTTTTCCTACATACCAAAAATTCTGAAATTCTCCAAAACATTAATCTATCCACAAATCTCAATAAAATCAAATATTAAAAAAATAAAATCAAATATTTATTAATGGGTATTACAGCTTACTTCTTCATCTTTTTATATATACCAAATACCAACTAAAAAAAATGAAGATAAAGAAAAATAGAATTTTCTAGTTTTTTAATTACTTGTCATCTTTTCATTAATTTGATAAGTTAATTAATTATTTCCTATCAAAAATCTTCTCTTCACCCACCATGGCTGGCTATCTAGCCTTTCTTCTAGAATGGGTGGGTCCCGTAATTTTGTTTAATTGCACTTTGGCCCAAAAATTTCTTTATTTATATTTTGACCCCAAAACTTTCTGTAATTTATTATGTCTATTCTGTTTAGATTCAATCTCAAGTGTGGGGAGTGAAATACATTATTTTAAACTGTTTTATCATTTAAAAATAGTTCTGGGTTAATTCTGAATCCCAAACAGTGGATTTTCATAATTACCCCCAAAATTGCCTTTATTTATAATTTTGCCATTACTCTTATTTTCAGTATTCCACAATATTTTTCAACTCTTTATTTTCACCATAATTTCACATAAAATTAACTAACTTAAACCCCCAAATTTGGGTCAAAAATTCTTAAATTAACCATATTTTTCCAACAGTATAATTAACACCGATATTTTCCGGACAGTGCCTCAAAAGTGGCCTAGTTAAGTCTCAAATTTTTTTGAATATTACTCTCTATCATTCTCTGTATATTTCAATAATCAATTGAGCCTATTCATACTTCAATTAATACATCATTAATCACTGTAATTCACTATATCCATGTATTAACTAATATTTTATCTCACTATCTATTATTCTGTTTGCTGGGGTATTACAATATCATTTCTATTTATATTAAGCTAATGGAAAGATTGAAAAATATAGAAAATTCTAGAATTTTTATTACTTGGCAATTTTTCATGGAACGAAGGATTAAATAATATAAATATTTTGTATAAAATATTCCCTAATTTAAGCATGTGGATTTGACCATTCCAAGAATTTTTCATTGAAAAATTCTAGATTTTATGAATTAAAATGTCATTTGGCTTGGTGGGTCCCACAAATTTGGGTAATTATACTTTTGTCCATAATTTTTCATATTTATAATTGTTACTATAATTTTTTTTAATTCTTTTCAATTGAATCCATAAATTCTTCCTATTAAAATCTTATGGAATCTTACATTACCCTTGGTATCTCAATTCAACTTAATAACTCAACCTCTATAATTAAAGAATTTTTATACTAAACTTGTTTCGGCAAAACTCTGGAAATCTGAAATTTACGTTTCCTTAATTTCTCTTTTATTCCATATCCATTTTTAATCACTCTGAATACTATATTCACTTCCATCTTATTTTTAATTGGATCATAATCCATCTAAATTAAATCAAATAAGAGAAATTTGAACAAATTAACTGTAAAAAATTTCTTAAAAATCAAGAACCGATAATTACTTCCAATAGGTTTTTCCTACCAGTTTCTTTTCTTTCACTATCCATTCGCCTTTCTAATTTCATATAAATCTTCAAATAATTTTTTATTAATAATTTACAATTCTTATTAAAGTATCCTTAATAAATAAATAAATAAATCTTAAAAATATTATAAAAATTAATTATCGATAATATTGCTTATTAACATTTTTATAGTTTTTTGTCAAACTCTAAAAAAACTATTCTATTGAATTTTTCTTATTACTCTGTTTTGGAGGGATTCTCTTTAAACACTTTATACTTAATCTTATATTCTTAGTATTCAATTTATTTTTTCACTACTAGAAGTCTATTAGTACGTGATAATTTTTTGATAGTCACAAAAATTCTTGTCACAAATAGTATTTCATTGGTGATAAGAATTTCAAGTTGTCATAAGTTTTAAATTATTAGTTATTTTAATGACAATAAAAAAACTTGTAATAAAAATTTAAACATTTTGTGATAATTTAACATAAATTGTTACAAATTATAATCCACAAATTTGAATACTATATATATTATGACAAGTATTTTATTATTGTACTAAGATATTATCAGTGACAAATATAATTGTCACACAAAATTATTAAAAATAAAAAATAAATTTAAAACTTGTTATTCATTTGTGATAAGAATTTCAAGTTATTATAAGATTTAAGTTATTAGTTACATTAGTGATAATAAAAAAATTATAATAAAAATTTATAAATTTTGTAACTATTTAACATAAATCGGAACAAATTATAGTTGGTAAATTTTAATATTATATTTATTATGATAATTATTTTATTATTATAATTAAAATATGATTTATGACAAATATTATTGTGACACAAAATTTTTTAAAACAAATAACAGATTTAAAACTTGTCACTCTAAGATTAATAAATAAAATCATGACAATCACAAGTTGTCAATGAATTTTACAAGTAATTTTTTTAATTATTTTTTAATTTTTTTTTATTTGAGTTAAAATGATAAATAATAGTTACAGATTAATTTTTATTTTTTATAAACAGTTCAATTAAAATTATATTTTTTCCATAATAACCAAGTTTGCCTCCTTTAACCAGCTAACGTCCCTTGCTCCTGTTAACTTACTAACTCTGCTATTATTTCATTTAGTTATTATTATTTTTTTATATTTTCATTAGATTTTTTTTAATGTTTTCTCTGCTGTTAACTCCTTATTTATGCTGCTTTTTTTTAATATATATAAATCACTTTTAAAAATTATCTTTTTATTTTATTTTTTAAAAATTATATTTTAAATAATTATCTAATACTTATTTTATCTCTTTTATTTTAAAAATTATCTAATATTTAACTTTTTATAAATGATTTATCTATACATATTGAATCTTGCATTAAGTATTTCTAAGAAATAAAGAAAAATAAGAAAGAGGAGAAAAATTACAAAGATATTAAAGGGTTGCTTCAGAAAAATTACACAACAAGATTCATTAATGGGTAAATTTTAAAGTTATTAATTCTTCATTAAATTTTATATGAACCCTAAAGAATAAATTTGATTTTTTTTTTATAATTTTATTTGAATATTGTTAATATAAAATTTGAATTTGAATTTTATAAATTTCAAATTTGTAAGCTATATTTTTTATTCTAAAATCTGCTATTATTTTTCAGATATGAAATTGGATGAAATTTCTTACTACTTTACAACTATAGATCCAAATCATTTGTGATTTATGAATTTAGAAAATTTATAACTTAATTTAGATTTACATTATTTTTCTCATTACCTTGTGATAATTGTTGTATTTTTTTTTAAATATTATATATTTAAAAATTATTAGTTAATAATAATAAAGATTTTCATTTTTATTATGTTAATCAATATACACAATTTATTAATTCTCTCAATAATATTAATTTTTCTTATATGCAATTAAAATACATAATACATATATATGTTTATTGAATTTATAATAATTTATTCTTAAAATATAATAATGTGATAATTAAATTTTATTACGATAATTGATTTAGGTGACAATTTTTAATTTTTGTGACAATGGAGGTATTTGGATATTATTAATTAAATAATTTTTTTTGGCAATATAAAATTATATTTTCAAAAAACACTTTTATCAAAAATGCTTTTGGGAATAAGCTGAGTTTTAGTGTTTATAAAAAACTCAATTAAACTCAAAATTGGTTACTTGTTTTCATTGCCAAACACTCAAATAAGTAATTTTGAATTAAAAAAAAACTCAGTCTGTTAAAGTATTTTCACTCTAATTAACTCAGTCTGTTAAAGTATTTTCACTCTAATTAATTAATTTTGGATCCTCAATTGAGAATCCAAACACCCACAATAAAATATTATCAACAATTATCATTTGTGTGACAACAAAATAAGTTGTCATGACATTTAATCTTGGTTACTCATATGTTTAACCTTGATTGCTAGTATATTTATGACAATAAAATTATATAAGTGACAACTCATATTTTTTTTATCACGATAATAATTGTCACTAATACCATTTTATATGATAATATAATTATAATTACTAATTTAATATTATTGTGACAATAAAAATTGTCACAAATTAGAATAATTTTTTGCCATGGAGTTATTAGTTATAATTTATAATTTTGTGACAATATTTTGTTGTCACCAAATATTTTTCTATGACAACTTTTGAATATTTATGAAAATTTTAATTGTTACGAAATAGTTGATTTCTTGTAACTAGTATTAGCTATTTGTACTTCATTAATTACCATTCAAATAACTTTATTAAATTCTAAGAGGTAAATATCTTATTTTTAATGAGAAAAACTTACGGATGGTATCCCATTATAAAAAGAAAAAATCTCATTGAAACTAGTGTATTATTTTGGGTTGAGAATCCTTGGTTAGAGGAACCTCAATATCAGGTTAATATTAAGAGAAGTGGACGTAAGAGAGGCCTATGGAAATGTTTTGTTCTTAATAATGGTAAGGATAACTTGGAAAATTGGATGCAAAAACAGATGAAACAATTTTCCTTAGATATTTTTCTCATTTTAAAGCTTACAGAGTTCTTAACAAAAGAACTCTTTTGATTAAAGAATTCGTTTATGTTATGTTTGATGAATTTCCTTCTAACATTGTTGATAGTGATGAGAACATCAAAGCAATAGAAGATATGATGGCAAATCTACCATTGGAGGAGCAAAATAAACAAAACATTGACATTGGCAAAGAGGATGAAGGTGGAGATGAATTGATGTAGCCTACTTATCAATAACAAAAATCTCATCATCTAAGAGTGAGGAATGAGGTCAAAAACATACCAATCATTGTAAATCCTAAACAAAGTGTGAGAACAATATCAAGAGTCACAACACTTGTGAATATGTGGCATTCCTTCACAAGTGGAGCATAAGAACATCAAAGGTGCTCTTCAAGATGATCATTGGATCAAGACTATGTAGAAGAGCTTAATCAATTTAAGAGGAGTCAAGTGTGAACAATAGTACCAAGACCACAAGATCATCCGGTCATAGGCATAATGTGGTTATTTTGCTATAATCTTGATGAATCTAAAATTATGTTAAGAAATAAAGGTTAGTTGCTCAAGGATAGTCATACATAAAAGTATTGACTATGATGAAACTTATGCTTCTATAGCTAAATTATAAGCAATTAGAATTTTATTAGCTAATGCATGCTACAAAAATTTTAAACTTTTTTCATTTTTGAATGGACTAATTCAAGAAGATGTATATGTTAAATAACCTCTTGATTTTGAAAATTGAAAGTTTCCAAACTATGTTTTCAAACTCTCAAAAGCTTTGTAAGGTTTGAAATAAGCTCCAAGAGGTACGAGAGAGTGAGCAAATTTCTTCTTAAAAATGATTTTTCTAAGGGAAAGGTTAACACAACTCTCTTCATTAAGCATGTGAAGAATGATATTCTAATTATGCAAATTTATATTGATGATATCATATTTGGTACTACTATTGAATTGCTTTGCAAGGACTTTTCTAATTTTATACAAGGTGAATTTGAGATGAGTATGATGGAGGAGTTGAACTTGTTCTTGAGACTATAAATCAAACAACTTGAGCATGGTACCTTGATCAATCAATGTAAATATACCAAGGAGCTTCTCAAAAGGTTTGGAATGGACAATACAAAATCTCAACCCACTCCTATAAGCACTTCAATTATATTAGAAGTTGATGAAAAAGGTAACTTCATTGATTCCAAACTCTATAGGAGCATGATAGGTTCATTGGTTTATTTAACCGCATTTAGGCCATATAGTTTATTTAATGTACACATATGTGCAAGTTTTCAATCTAATACAATAGAATCACACATCGTCGGAGTCAAAAGTATAATGAGATACCTTGTAGTGTCACACCCCAACTCCAGTGGTGCGACGGTCCTAGGGCAAGGGTAGGCTTAAGGCCACCATAAACCCGTAGAACTCCCATATCCTGAATCTCATATACATTTGTATCAAATATAATATCATGCTATAACATATCATAATCCATTCACGCATAATTAATTTCTTTACTGTACTATTTCATAATAATATTCTCTTGTTCCCTACTGATCAAAAGATATATCTCACATCACTAAGGAACAATATTTACCCAAAAGATAACCATTCGTGCATCAACATTTTATCATCCTCTAATGACTAATTACAGAGCTCTAGAATATGCTTCGATTTCATATTGAGTCATAATACCATTTAATAATTATACATAATCATATAACAAAAGATTTTACAATAAAAGCTTCTTGGATGAAAAGGTCAAGAAGTTTGATCTTCTCGGCTAGCTCCCTCACGAGCTAAACTACCACCTGAAATCCACATAAGAGGAGTGAGCCTTCAACTCAGTAAGATATGAACATTTTACAATGAGAATGAAATATTAAATCATGGTCAAAGAGCAAATACATATAGGCATGAAGGAAGTCATAGGCTTTTACTTGAAAGAAAGGTAGGTTTTCGTAATAGTTGGGTTATATCAAATTATGTCAAATTCAAATCATGGTTCATCTGTAGAACATTGAATGCCCATGAAGAATGACATTATCAAATATCATCTGAAAGAACTGATCACATATCATAACATACGTATCGGTAGCCTTGCTACCTTAACGTGCACACATGCTTGGCCAAGCATGCGCCTAGAGCTCATGGCCCCCTCTAGGTGGAACACCGATAAATACCCTATCGGCTGGTCTCCCAAAGTGCACAATGGACCAATGAATTTACTCTCATTGGGAGGAGCGTTCTATCCATAGATCATGGGTTTCAATCACATAGTAAGTATATTGGTCGCAAGACCATCATCATACAACAATAATTCAATTCGGTTTCACAAGCAAGATCATGTGAACTTGATCCAAGAATATTGATCAAGCCATTCATAATTTACAGTTTATGAATACATAGGTACAATAGGATAACAAATGCAAGAATAATTGGTTATAATACTTTCAAAGGATGGTAATCAAACAAAGTGTTCATACTTACTTCTTGCACAATTCCTTTAAATTTTTCCTTAGCAAATTGCTCACTTAATTTCCCTCAATCAAATTCTGAATTCTCCTCCTAAGAAAATCCCAAGTACACGAAAATTAGGGTTCTCCAAATTAATGATATTCCATATGATTTTCA